>JACWQW010000093.1:0-165967 GCA_014849355.1 Cryphonectria radicalis | reverse complement strand
GCCGTCGTCATCCCATCACCGCCACCCGCGTCGTGGCTGTCCTCGTCCGACTCTACCATCCTCCTTAGCGGGGGGGGCCCCCCCCCCCCCCCCCCCCCCCCCCCCCCCCAAACACAAAAAAAAAAAAAAAAAAAACCCCAGAGAAGGGGGGGGGGAGACAGAGAGACAGAGGTGGGAATGGAAAAAGGTCGCCGTCTCTCTCCCTCTTTTTTTTTTTTCTCTAAGAAAGAATTGGAACCCTTCCCTCCCCACCCCAAAACAAAAAGACAAAAGTAATAAAATAAATATAAAATAATATAAAATAACATAAAAAAGAAACCCAGCTTCAAGCTGATTTATTACTCTTCCTTTTCCACCGCGTGCTTGGGGTCTACGCGCACCCGCAGTGAAATGGAAAGCCATGCATGCTGTTTATTGGTTGGTGTCAGCATTCATAGATCCTAACCAAACAACAATAGGAGCACCTTTTCCCCCTGTGACTCTTCAACCATCGCACGAAATCCTCTGTTGAGGAACAAGATCTTTACCACTTTTGGATCAGCCCATCTTTTCCCAATCTCTCTAGCAAGCATGGCTGAACCTTTTCGCCTCTTCACTTCCATGCGCTTTGACTGGAAGTTGGAGCCAGTGAGAGACATGAGCAGCTTCATTTTCGACTGGAACGCCGATATGCCCTCTCCCTTCTACATGCTGGACTACCACCGCGATCGTATGCTCAGGGCAGCAGAGCACTGGGGCTGGGACGGCGCCGTGAGGGCGATCGGGGGAGTGGATGGCCTGGCCAGGCTGCACAGTTTCTTGAGAGAGACCCTCAAGCAGGAAGGGCGCTGGGACAACCTCGAGCAGCCGTTGCGGCTCAAGATTCTTCTCTCTGAGGACGGCCAGCTAGGCCTTGAATCAAATCCTGTCCCAAAGACGTCGCTGAGCAATCTTTTCCCCACGAAACTTCCTGCTCCAGACGGTGAGAAGGAGGAGGACGACGACGACGACGACGATGATCAGATGGATGAATGGCAACTGGGCCCCTTGGACCTCGTCCCCGTCTACGACGTCTACATCGACCATGATTCCACGCAAGAGTCTGAGCTCACCCACTTCAAGACCACCAGGCGCGAGATGTACGACCAGGCCCGTGAGCGTGCCTGTCTGAGGCCTACTGATGTGACAAAGGAGGTCCTCATCGTCAACAGGGAGACCGGCCTGATCATGGAGGGCAGCCTGACGACACCGTACTTTTGGAGGGGTGGGAGGTGGGTCACGCCGCCTGTCTCTTGGGTCTTGAGGGACGAGATCTGGGAGGGGTACGGTGGGCAGGACGGTACCACGAGGCGGTGGGCTCTCAAGGCGGGCATCGCTGAGCTTGAGGACGTCAAAGTTTCTGACTTGGTCGACGGCGAGCCTATATGGCTGAGCAATGGGGTGAGGGGATTCGTTTTTGGTCGAATTCGGCTAACCAAGCCATGACTCTTGGGGGGGGGGGGGCTGTTGAGGATGTATGGCCTTCAATTACGCAAGCCGCGCTGGGTGGCCCGGCATCTGCCTTTTGGAAGGCACATGAAGTTGAAAGAGGTCCTCTTGAACTCAACACACCTCAGTGCAGGGCCGGGCTAGGAGTGCGTACTCCAGCTCAAAGGATGGTTCATTGTCGTGTCGGCCACTGGACGGCCACTGGAACAGAATCTCTTGCTTGCGTGTATCCAAGGCTTTGTTACGATGAAGCCATGGCTCTCCAAAGTCCAGCCTTTTCAAGATCTACGATTGCCGGGCCCAAGACCAACCTTTCATAAAGTCAATTAGTGCAACGGACAAAAGGCAAGACGTGCGCAGCTAGTTGGGAACTCCGACGCTTCGATCACTGAGCTCGGAAGCGGAACAAAGCATGGTCGAAATATCTCTCTACTCCGGCCAGGCGACCTTGCTGACCGCTTCCTTTCTTTGGCCAACAGCCCAGTCCACAACCGCCGTTCCTCAAAATCCAGTCAACTAACTCATTATAAAACATGACTCTCATGACCATTCCTAGCCTCCTCAGCTTGATGGGAGCATTAGAGAGATGAATTACATACGAGCTTGTGGGTTACATCCAACCCGCCACCCTACATCTATCTACCTTTCACCTTTGCTCCTCGGAGATCATCATTTCTGACGGCCTCAAAGTACCATTACTTAGGCTACTGCCATGCAAAATACCTTGGACCACAATTTTAGTCTCCTCCTGATCGGCGCTGTGTGGCTGCTCCGGGCGTATCTTCCAGTCCCTTAGCTCTTGTACTTTTCAGTAATCCCATAGTATTAGTGCAGGCCTGAAGGAGGGCTAGACAAGTATTCAATGTCATTTTGTAATACATACGTGCCTGGATGGGGAATACTGATTTGAAATGTGGATGACATCCCAAAGTCCTTATGCTCCCCGGGAAAGAGAAGGAAGAAGAGAAGAAGAAAAAAGAAGAAGAAGAAAACTCTCGAGCCTTACCCGGATCAACAGCTTCCGCTACAGCAGACAGGTTGGGGGGGGAGGGGGGAGGGGTAAGATTTCGTGTTCGCTATGATAGGTCGGCATTCATACTCTCATGCCTTGGACTAAGTAGTTGTGGGTTGAGGCTCCAGGTAGAGGGATCACCGTGAAGTACTGTACAGCTTTCCGGCTCAAGACTAGGCAAATAATCTAGTTCATTGTCATCAAAGCTAGATAATTGATGTCAAATACTGTCTTGGCCGGAACCACGGACGCGTCTTTGTCATTGAGCTACCAATGATGATGTCCTCACGGAACGGCGGCCACTGCTCGCCTCATAGACACAAAACATATAATACGCAGCCCTGGAAGAGTCACTTGCCACGGCGTTTCCCTGTGAGGATGCCCCCTTCCAGCTGTCCCGTAGACAGTTTCACGGTCTCCAGCAATACGGGTGTTGAGCTAGACTCCCTAAGCTCTCGAGAGGCCTGAAAATCATTCCACCATGCATTCGTCATCTTGCCTGGTCAGCGCCCTCGGGCTCGCTGCCTTCGCAGCAGCAAGGCAGTGCAGCAACCTAAGTGTTCCCATCCACATCAGAGCCCGGAATGCCGTGTTCAACCTCACGACGCCTCAGAGCAACATCGACGTGACCAACTTCGTCCTCGACAACACGCAGAACGGCCACAACTTCACCGCCGAGTTGCTGACGGGCTACGCAAACGTGGGCGGCCACTATACCATCGCAGCGACATACTGCGAGCCCGACGACGGGCCCTCGGGCACCGTCCAGCTGCTGACCCACGGCATCGGCTTCGATCGTTCGTACTGGGACCTGCCGGTGAACAGCTACAACTACAGCTACGCGGCGCAGGCGAACGCGGTCGGGTACAGCACTTTCTCGTACGACCGCCTCGGTATAGGCATGTCCTCGCGCGGCGAGCCCGTGAACGAGATCCAGTCGTCGCTCGAGATCGCCGCGCTGCACGAGCTCACGGTGCGGCTCCGGACGGGCTCGATCAAGGGGGTCGGCTGCGGCTTCGACAAGGTCGTCCACGTGGGCCACTCGTTCGGCAGCATCCAGAGCTACTCCCTGACCGTGCTCTATCCGCACGCCAGCGACGGCCTGGTGCTCACCGGCTTCGCCCAGGTTACCGATTTCGTGCCTTACTTCAACCTGGGCGGAAACTTTGTCCCCGCCGCGACAGTCCCTGCCTTGTCGAGTTATCCGGTCGGCTACTTCACCGCCGGTGACATCTCTGGCGTCCAGACCAACTTCTTTGCGCCGGGTATGTTCGACCCGGAGCTGCTGAACCTGGCGTACACCACTGGGGAGCCAGTCACCCCGGGAGAGCTCCTCACGATCGGCGCCCAGACCTCATCGGTGAATCCCACCACGGCACCAGTCTTGATCATCACTGGAGGTAGGTTCCATAATGGGCATCTCGCAGAGCTTGCCGGTGACTAGAAACCACGGGTATGGCTGACATTGACCGGATAGGCCGGGATATTCCGTTCTGCGGAGGCGACTGCGGTGTCACGACAAACGCGAGCATTCCGAATCTACTTGAGGTGTCCCGTGCTGAATTCCCAAACACAACCAACTTCACGGCTGTAGTTGTCGGCGAGGCAGGCCACGGCCTGAACCTGGTATGCCCTCGGATGGTAGACCTTGCTGATTGCACTTGAGTGCTGACAATGTTCTCCAGGAATATTCCCATCCCTACACGTACAGCACTATCCTGGACTTTATCGAACAGAATGTCGACGCGTCGTAACGGCCGCTGTTGTCCTTGAACCTTGTCAATGTGGCTTGCAGGGATCGATGAGATACTGCATGAGCAGGAAAAAGCAACGACTTAGACCCGTGAACTATTCATATTAATATCAGCCATTTTGTGAACGCGTCTGGGCATCATCGACCCCAAGAGCACCTTTGAGTGGTGGCATGAGCAAGTGAGACACCATATCCAATATTGTCGGCATATGATACCAGCCGAGGCCAATTGCCCAAACGCCTGCGTCATCTTTATTTTCAGGCAGAAGATGCCTTCAGCAGGAGCCCAGGGTCTCTCTTTTTTTGAGTGCTGACTGGACTTCAGGGATCATTCGCGCTCGGTAGTTGCGCGCGGGGGCTTATAGTAGTATGCAAGTCATGCTGACAAGAACCGCGACGATTGATTTCGACGACGGATGACATCTTCCTGACAGACGAGAAATTAGAAGTATGGAGAAAACCATTTGACCATCAGCTATTGCCTGCCGCTTGTTCTGGAGCAGGGTCAACTGAGAAAGGACGCCATGTTTGGCTCAGACAAGCCACGCATCGCTCTACGGCGTCGTGGTGAGACAACAAGCCACCTGTCTGTGGTGCCGGCTGTATTGGCCGAGGACACGCCGTGGCTGTGTGCGGCTGCTGACCAAGTTTTGCCGTGACTGGCACGCCAGGCGACCCGTTATCTGTGAAAATGTGATAGCATTCAGACCACCACTATGAACGACGAAGTCAACAGGTTTTCCGACCAGGCCGTGGGGTTGCAGTAGTGACATAATAAGCTTGCATAATGGCTGGCGTTTTGGGGGGCGCCGGGGGGGGGGGGCTGCCGGCTTTGCGACCCTGGCTTCAGCTTGCAAGATCGACTCGCCCTCGAGATGCTTTTTGATTGATCTTCCTGGGCATGGATGGGCCAGGGTGAGTACCGGCACTTATCTGAAGACACGGCACTCACCGTATGTTCTTGTGGGAATGACGCGAGGGCTGATGGCTCACGGCGTCTAGTCAAACTTATCGCCAAGAGGAACAAGACTTCGAGTAGTGGTTGACCCCAAAGCTTGACCCCTGACCAAATGAACGGGCGGATAGGGCCGCTTTTGTTGGCGGTGCGGAGGAGACAAATCAGAAGCCGGCTTTGGTGGGCCCCTCAACGTGGGCACTATGGTGCTATGCCACTATCTTATGGGTGGGTGGACCAGAATCGAGGAGATAAGAGGTGACGTTTTCCTTGGAACCCTGTGATCAGTATCAGCCTTGGAAGCTGGGTAGAATCCTCCCTCCGCAGCCTGCAACAGCACATCAGGACCTGCTTTTAGCATTGCTGGAATTACATACTTATTCTGACCAACCAGGACTGTCCATAAACATACGATCTTGGGGTTTTCATGGGTTGGGTCAACCAGCCCTAGCCCTGGGCTATCCTGTGCACAGTCCTGTGTCTAGCAGGGCCGTGTGGTGGGAGGAAAACCAGTATCAGAAGATACATAAAACTGGCAGCATGACCAGCCGTGGTACCGGTGACGACATCTCTGGCACCACCCAACCAGGCAAACGCGTTGCTCACGTTGCTTCCAGGCACCGTGAACAACCGTGAAAGCCCTCGGGATGGCAAACAGATCGACTTTGCATGAAATCAGAGTTGTCACAAACCATGCGCCACCGAGACGGCTGTGTCGTCCAGAGAGAAAGGGGGGAGGGGGGGATGTGTGCCATCGAAATGTGATATCAAAATCAAGCTGCCCACCACACGGCTAGACCGCCACACACAAGTAACCCTGTGACGCTGAGACGACTTTTTGGAACTCATGATGCCACTCCGAGGGGATACAGAATGGTACATGGTGCCAGGATCCGTTCTAGTGGAAGGATGCGCAATGTGGGCTAAAATAGAAGGCACTCAAACGTTACCACGGGAATTGTGCCATGTCGCAGACCAAAAACAAACAGGATCACAGGGGAGACAGACCATGATTTTCTTCCGCCCCTCTAAGAATAGTCACGAAGACCTTCTGCAGATCGCAGCTCTGCTTGCTTCCAGCTCTTCCAGCTGGGAGGTGTGTGTGTGTTGTCTTCTGGTGCCAGATGCTCCCCACGCGCCCTCGCATAGCCCGGTTCCACTTGGAGGTCTTCCCGGATCAATGCCGGACGGGGGTGTGGGAGGCCTGTCCTCTTGTTTTCCCATTTCAAACTTCAGGCCCTTTCTATTCGTCCTTTCAACAAGTGCCTCGATCCTTGTTCAGCACACCATCCGTCCAGAAGAGGCATGATGACGACACCGTTCTGCAGCAGCAGAGCTCTGGGCCTCCCGAGGCAGAAAGAGAGAGAGTCTGGTCCGGAGGCGTGCTGTCGTCACAGGTGTCTCGCTATGCCGCCCATACCGTGTGGGGGACAGAGCCCCGTGTTGCCATTTGCCTCATGTTCAGCCCTGAACCCATCGTGTTTTGTCAGCCAGGAGGTTGAAATCAAGGATCGAGGCGGAGGAGAGTTTATCTCCCGACCACCTGTAGCAGCCACGGCAGTGATCCGCAGACGAGAATAGCTGAGGTGCGGCCATCTCATACAAACACGATCGAGATTCCCGGTTTGCAGCAAGCTCCTCTGCATAGGCATTGGCCCATCCTCCATGCAGCCCAATGACTCCTTTCACTGCATGCTGCAACTCTCCACCAGGCAATCCTCGCCCCTCGCGCCGTAGTTGGTTAAACCTTCGTTTGTATGCAGGCCGATGCACAGCTTAAACAGGCACAGCCGCCCAAGAGGAGCTGCAGTGTGACATACAACCTGTTTATGGTAACCGTGCCTGTTCTGTACCCCTCCTGCTATCCTTCCGCATCACAAGGGGACCACTTGACCTCGGAAAGAAAGGGAGGGGGCATCTGCAGAGCTGTCTCGTTCACGGTTGCATCTGACAAGGGAAACTGGCAAGCATCATCCAGAGCACCACGTCACGGCAAGGTACTTACTTCCTCGTCAAGTAAAGTACCACCTACAACAACAAACCCTGAAACTGTGCGGGGACAAGCACACAGTAGTACCTTCCCCCCATCATTTCCTTCCCACCTGAGACCTGGCAAACCACCAGACCATCGCTCCTAGGCCAGAAAAACCATATAAGACCAGCCATCCTCCTTCCCTCGGGACTCAGGCCGCACCCCCAACTCACCCATTCCCCTTCGTCAACCTCACATCTTTCTTACTGCATCCCTTAAGCACTGCCTTGACCTTCGTTCTCCTCTCACCTCTCACCTCTCAACATCCATCACCACAACAAACAACCACCACCCTGGCGTCTAGAACAGCAATCATGGAGGCCGCATTCGCCACCCAGGCCAAGCTGAGGCAGGAGCTCGGCCTCAAGAAGGTCATGGCCGTCCCCAACCAGAACTACAAGCGCCACGGCACCAAGTCCTACGTCTACCTCATGAACAGGTTCGGCTTCAAGGCCACCAAGCCTGGTCCCTACCAGCACACTACCACCTTCCACCACCGCGGCCTCGCTGGCTCCCACGTCGCCAGGGGCGGGCGTCTTCGCCGTGAGCACAGGCTTGTCAAGACCACCTCTAGTGGCGAGACAGGCGAGGTCACCGCCGAGGACCAGCAGAACGACTCTGAGTACCTGTGTGAGGTCCAGATTGGCACTCCTGCCCAGACCCTGAAGCTCGACTTCGACACTGGTTCTTCCGACCTCTGGGTGAGCTTCCTAACCGCCCCCCTCCGACATGACTCGGTGCTGGTGAATCTCTTGCTGACCATGATCAGGTCTTCTCTACCGAGCTGCCCGCCAAGGACCAGAAGGGCCACACTGTCTTCGACCCCTCCAAGTCCTCCACCTGGAAGACCTCCCAGGGTCTCTCCTGGAAGATCTCGTACGGAGACGGCAGCTCTGCCTCCGGTGATGTCGGCACTGACACCGTCAACATTGGCGGCGTCACGATCGCCAACCAGTCGGTCGAGCTAGCCAAGGTTGCCGCTGCGCAGTTCGTCTCCGGCACGGGTGACGGTCTCCTTGGCCTCGCCTTTCCGTCCATCAACACGATCACCAAGAGCGGCCAGGCTGATCCCCAGAACACCCCTGTTGCCAACATGATCTCGCAGGGCGACATTCCCACTGACGCCCAGCTGTTCACCTCGGCCTTCTACTCTTCTCGCGACCAGGCTGCCAACTCTTTCTACACCTTCGGCTACATCGACACCGACCTCGTCGGCTCCAACACGATTCAGTACACCGATATTGACAGCTCTGAGGGCTTCTGGATGTTCGACTCTACGACCTACACCATTGCGGGCAAGCAGAGCACCCAGGCGTCCAACAAGGCCATCTGCGATACCGGTACCACCCTCTGCCTGCTGGCCGACGAGGTCGTCGAGGCCCTCTACAAGGCCATCCCGGGAAGCAAGTACGACGAGACCCAGCAGGGCTACCTCTTCCCCACCTCCGTCACGGCTGATCAGCTTCCCGACTTCAGCGTTGCTGTCGGCGACAAGGAGTTCACGATCCAGAAGGAGGACCTGGCCTTCACCGTCGCTTCTGAGGGATACTGGTACGGTGGTGTGCAGTCCCGCGGCGACAACCCATTTGACATCCTGGGTGACGTCTTCCTGAAGAGCGTCTATGTCATCTGGGACCAGGGCAACACCCGCCTGGGTCTGGTGCCCAAGATCGAGAGCACCCAGAACCTGGACCCTACCACTAGCAGCAGCTCGTAGGCGACCCATGAAAATCGCTCTTCGGGTTTGTTTTGAGGCCATGGCCGCTGGTTTTCTCCTGAACAGGTTTCGGCAGATCAAGAACATGATTGCGACGAGTTGTTTTCTTAAAGGGATCGATCTTATTTCACAGCAAGGGCCATTCCCCTCCCCTCCCCCCCGGGGACATCCCAAATAGCACGCGTACCTAATAAATCCATCGTTGTTTTCCCACAATACTATAAGTCGATACTACAGATCAGACTCCTGCTGCATGCCGTTCGGGGGCTTGTAAGGTGATTGGCCGAGTTTCTTGGAGGTGCTTACGAACTACTGCGGTACAGCTGCACACTACAGAACAGGCAAGTCCAGTAGTCTCCCATGCGGTCGCGATATGGATACGAGATTTTCATGTGACAGTCCTTTGCTGCATGTTCTTGTACTTGCATGATGCTCTTGTTCACGTGACGATCGGCCATTTGTCTGGACGGCGTCTTGAGGACATTGAGTGAGAAGGGCATCGAAATCTAGATAGAGGACAGCGTCGGAATCCCCAGTGTACACGAAAGGTTCTCCAACGCCCTCACTCTCTGCCCTGTTGCCTGGACCACTCCGTATATCGGCGTCAAAGAAGTTCTTGTCCGCCACGAGGTGCATATCGAGATTGGGGTAGCGAACTCCTCCAATTCTGCTAGTCGTACTGCATGAGGATTCACATGCATCTTGACACTTGAATGCTCCGAAAGTCACCTCTCCCCCCTCTCCCTCTCCCTCCCTCTCCCTCCTCTGGGATAGAAGCGAGGCTTGGTACCTGGCAGGCCAGGACAAGACGAAATGACCCCGAGGGCGGACGTGGTCGAACCAGGGAGGGGCACACACACTCGGTCCCCAACAAATACACCTGCATGAATTACGCTGGCCGGCACCTGTCAGCGGCGTCTGCATTGGTAGTGTATGCCGAGTGTTGCTAGCGGCCTGCCTTGGTCGACGAACAATGGGTCTCGATATCACATGTAGCATGCTATTAGCGAGTTGGCACGCACCTCCTGGACTTGTCGTGCTACTGTTGTAGTAATGTATTTTCTTAAGGTACTCGCTGGGCCAGGCGGTGGTTTCCGACGGAGGCTTCTTTCTCAACTGCTTAGTGGCCTCCTTGTAAGTATAGCGGGTGCGGGTGGACACAGAGAGAGACGACAATCAGAAGCAGAGCAGCCCCAAGGACCGGCCTGGCAAGGCCTGACAGGGCCTAGACTCCTCGCTGCCCAGTGGGCCATGGGTTCCCCACTTACTTCTGACGCTGACACCAGTCCAGCCTAACCGGCCCTAGGCCACTCAAGTCCCAACGTAAACTAACCAGGACACAGCAGTTTGCAGCCCCAGGGCCTCTCTTGCCCGCCGAGAGGAGGAGGCGGGGGGGGTAGGGGGGTAAGGGGGGTTAGGTTTCCCCAACAGGAGTAGCTGCAGAACACAACACAGCAGTTATGGCAAGCTGGAGGAGGAGGAGGACCGTGGCCCAAGCTCACAGCGCGCCCGGCCGCCCACACGTATAGAGAGGGAGAGAGAGACAGAGACACACCCACCACCCACGTAACCCACACCTCTAGGCCCAATCCAACCGACCCCGACCAACAAAACATCAACATCCACCACCTCACCTCCGCCTCCACCTCCCGCGCTGTCCTGTCGCCCATCACAGCCGCCGCCGACGACCACCTCTTACCGTCGAAAAGCCTGGTCTCTGGTCGGTGAGATCCATCATTGAGTTATCGGTTAGCATCTTCCCGGTGCGCCTCTAGGCTCTGCCCGCCTCAATCTAAGTTTCAAAGCGTTCGTTCGCCTTTGATTCTTGTCCGGTTCGACCTTGTCATACATTCTCCCTCCTCCCTCCTCCGACCTCACTTCCTTCTTGTCTCTATTTCTTCTCCCTCTCGCCCTCACCAGCCTCTCTCTCCTCCCTTGGTCCTTTTGTCTGAGTCTTTGCCCAAAACAGGGACACCGGAGAAGGTGGAGTCGGTGATCTTTTTCGAGTCGGCGGCAAACGACATCCAATCCGTCTTGGCCATCGCCGTCAAAACCTTCCCTACGCTCTTGTCTGTTTTTTCTTCTTCTTAAAACTAATTGTCTGTCTTGTTGCGGCCCGCTTCCATCCTTGCGGCCTCTCTTCTCTTCTCTTCGACACCGGTTTCTTGTGGCAATACCACAAAAATAACCAAAAAAAAAAAAACCAACCACAATCCTCAAGTCACTGCTGCAGTACGGGCCCACGGTCTCAAACCAACAACGCGCCCATCCCTGACCGGATCAGCGGTCGAGCATTCTCGAGAACAGTTCGATCGCCTTCCCGACACCGCATGTTAGCCCTCGAGACCTTCTGAACCCGCTGCAGACACAGCGCGCGCGGTGCTGTTCGATCCCCACCCCTCCTCGCCTAGCCCGGTCGAACTTCGTCGCCCCACAGTCACGCATATATACATACCTACACACACACACACACACACACACACACACACACACATATATATACATACACAATACACAGTCACGATGGGTGCAACTCCCAAGCGCAGTAGCAGAAGGACACTCGGTCATCGACGCCGCGTCGACGATGACGGTGACGACGAGGGTGGACCCGAGACGCTGGATCATGATGATGACTCCGTCACTGAGGGCTCCGTGATCAGCGACGAGCATGACCGTGGCGATGACAGTGACACTAGCAACGTCGACGAGGCGTCACCAACATCCCCTGTCTTAAAAAAGACAACAGGTCGCGGAGCTGCCAAGGGAAACGCCCCTCGTCATGCTCCCGCAGGGGCAACGGGACCGGAGGCACAGGTTACTCGGGACATCGCGGAAGCTGAAGTACAACTGAACGGGCTGAGCATCTCGGACGAGCCTAGACCGGCGCAAGAGGGGACTGCTGCTGCTGCCGCACCTACCAAGCCAACCGCCCCCGTGGTCGTGAGCTCCACACAGGTGCAGGCACAGGAGCCTCCCTTCGAGCGCAGACGCCGTGAGCATGAGGAGTACCGCAAGAAGAGAGACGAGGACCCAGCTTTCGTGCCAAACAGGGGCGCCTTCTTCATGCACGACCACCGACACGCCGGCCCGGCCGCGAATGGCTTCCGTCCGTTTGGGAGAGGAGCACTGAGAGGCGGTCGAGGAAGGGGCCGTGGCGTAGGGGGCCCCTTTGCACCGGTCAAGTATGTACCAACCCCTCCCCCCCCCTCTCCGAAACCTGAATTTCTATGTCATGGCTTTTTGTCGAAAGCTATTGCTGACGATGGAAAGCAGTCCGTTCCAGTCGAACCCCTTTGACCCGACCGTCAGTGGTCCTTGGGCCCATGATATGCACGAAGCCGTTGCTGAGCCTCTGCCCATGCGGCAGCCGAGACACGCGCCTCGACCTGTGGAGGGCCCTCCGAACGGAGACGGACACATTCCCACCCGGCCACCCAGCGAGACCCCCATCAACCGAACCTTGTCGACGGAGAAGACACTCGGATATGTGGAAGTCCGCGTGTTCTTCCCCGGTCTGAAGGAGCCCAAGTCGTTTTCCAGCATTCCGATGAAGCGCTACATAATGCTGCCCGACCACAGACCTCCCCTCCGGCGTGACAAGGCCGTCAGGATATGCCTGCCGCGCAACCCCCCTCGCTATGTGTTCCCTGCTTCGGATCGGTCCTTCATCTTTATCCCCCGGGCCATGCGCCCCAACCAGCAGCACATCCGTGGCAGGTCCCGAACAGGTTTTGGCTCCGTGGGTGGCTATTCACGTCGTACCAGCATCTACGGCGGCAGCTACTACGGAAGTGCCTACACTCCGAGTGTTGGCATGAGCCGACGGTCGTCGATAGCTCCGGGAGATTTCATCTCGCCGACCGGCTCCGCCATGTCGAGGCCGATCGTGCGGCTCCCGCCCATGATGCAACCACAGGTGCCGGTGCCCATGCCCATGCCTGGTCCGGCATCAGCATTTATCCCGCCGCCTCTGCCACCCGTGGACATGGCCGTCACCGACACACCAGCGCCTGAATATCCAGCCGATGCAGGCCAGCCCTCGATCAACGACCTCCCGCAGCCGCAGACCTATCCTCTCCCGCAGAAGCCCGCGTTCCAGGAGCACCGCCCTGATGACTCTATGCCCATGCACCAACCCCGCCCGCAGAAGGCAGTGTCCCTCGAGAACATCGAATCGCCTACGAGACAGACCAGACAGCCACCGCAGTTCCAGCAGGCCTTCCACCAGCAGGTACCGCCCCAGATGGCCAACAGCTTATCACTGGACACGTACGGTCGGAACCCGCCCTATCCCGCTCAAATCTCTACTGGTACACCTCTCTCTCAGATCCCTGAGCGAGCTATCCACGCCGCACCTTTCCAGCCCTCCACATACTCTCAACACCCTCCCAGCTATTACAGCCAACCTTATCCCATGATGGCGCCGCCGCCGCCGCCGCCGCCGCAACAGGGCTATTATTACCCACAGCCACCGCAGCCGTACGGAAACAGTATGGCCTCCCCAGCAGCTGCTCCCCCCTTCTATCCCGGCGGCCCACAACCACAGGCAATGAACTACGGCCAGGGCGGTCAAGGCGAGGGCCCTCCTCCTGTTCAGGCCAGCACGCAGGGGCCTGCTTCATCCACCTTGGTCGCCCAAGATGTCAACGGCACGGTCTACTACTACGATGCATCTCAGATACCCACGTACCCGACCTATCCTGCCTACGGCGCTCCTGCTGGCTATGCTCCCAACATGACCATGGGTATGTCACCGGCCCCGGAGGGGTACTACTACAACCAAGCTGCTCAAGGGATGACCCCATACTAGGGCTTTGTTGGCTTCTTTGGACTCTATGGTTGAACAAACTTTGCATCATATGGGGACACTCAAGGCCAGGGGTGGCGTTCATACTCGACCGCACAAAAGTCTCTATCAAATCAGTCCAGCCACCTCACTCAGACGACATTCTCTATTGCAACATTAGTCTTCGTTGTCAAACTTTCTTTGGTCAATTTTGACAATCGAAGGGACCAGACAACCAGGTGGAAAGAAGGGGCCGGGGAGGCGGGGAGGCGGGGAGGCGGGGGGGATGAAGAGGTCGTTATGTCTGTCCGCTTTTTTTGATCAACAAGGAGAATGGCTTTGGCTAATGCTGGCAATTGTTGTGCGTTCGCATGGAGGGAGTCTAAGCTGGCTGGGTCTCAGCAGGCAATTCCCAGGTGCGATGTGTACGGACTTTCCACCACTGGGCCGTGTCAGGAGACGTTTGTGTGCGGTCGATTTATTCTTAGGCAGCCGTTTATCCCTTAACACCCCCTTTTTTTTCTTTCTTTCTTGGAAGCAAGAAGTTTTGTTGCCCTTGGTCCCTCTACCTACAGTCTCACCCACCTGACCACTCGTGTTTTTTCCCCCCTGTTACGTGGACCCTCTTCATTTGTTGTTTTTCTTCCTTCCTTCTGGCGCTTGTTTTGAAAACGTGGTTTGACTATTTTTTTTATTTTTTTTCGCTTGCCCAGAAGGGAGAAAAACCAGGTGGATTGATGAAGCCTTCGGAGACGGCGTTCCAGGCGTCCTTTTTTTCTTCTTCCCTTTTTTTCCTTTTCTTCTTTTTTCTTTTCTTTTTTTCTTTCCTCCTTCGGGGATTCTTCAGTATCTATACCGCATAATCTGGGTCTTTTCTGCACGGCTGGACAAAGCGGGGCTGCTCTTCTTTCGCCTTTCTTCGTCCCTTTTCCTTTGGTTGTCGGAGGGCGTCTCTCTGATAATGGATCTCTTTGTTGCCTCTTCTTCGTCTTGGTTGAGACTGCTGCTTACTACACTCGTTACGAAAGGCTTCTGAAAAACGGGAGGGTGGATTTTCTTTCCCCCCCCTCTCTCTCTATAAAGTGTGGCCCTGAGGGTGATTGGGGGTTAGGCTCAAGTAGGCATGACTTGGAAGTTACTGAAATGCTTCTTACGAAACGCCTGGCGGTTCACGGAGGGAAGGGGAAAGGTTTTGGGGAGGGGGGGGGGGCGGAGACTATAAATACTGGTTGATGGACCGGGGCTTCATGCATTAAAGATAGACATGGCTAGAGGATTGTGATACATGGTCTCCTTGGTTTATCTTCCTTGATGTGATGATGATGGCGGGAAGGAAGGGTGGATTTGCTGGGAGGCAGTGGGGGTTGGTCATGTTGAGCAGGAAGCGATTGACAGGGAGAGGAAGACAGAGTTGAATGGTGACACAATCATGAAATGTCCTCTGCTGTGATCTAACTGGTGATATTGGTCTATAAAACTTGACTTACATGGTGCGAGGTGGGTGTGGGTGTGCGCCCTCAGGATGCGTGCGTGTACAGAAGAATCTCGGAAATGGTTGAATTCCAGACAGCTCTTCCGCACCCGAATTTCTTTTTCCCAAGCACTGTGTGACTCATTGCACACGAGCTGAACATCTGGTACAAACAGATATCCTTGCACTGCAATCTAGATGATTTTTATTTATTTTTATTTAAGAGGACCGGCGATGAGGACACGTGGGTGCTGTTGTTACGAGTTGGCCAAGCTGGTCTGTAGCTCATCTTAAAGAGAGGGCGGTAGTCAGCCACGCGCACGGTAAGTACAACACGGCCGGTGCGCTCCTCCTTCGTCTCCCTCTTCGTTCCTCCTTGCCCAGACATCTGCAAACACAACAACCGTTTCTAGTCATCGTGAACAACTCTATCCACATTCCTCTAGTAGCCTCAATTCTCAGAAGCCACAGAAGTTTCACAATCTGACCTTTACTTTCGGCCGTGAATGCCATATCTGATATGGCGGACACGCCGCAGCCTCTACCCACATCCACACCCCGCCGCCCGAACCAGCACGGCGGCATCGCCGTCTTCTCAGGTGGCACTGCGGCTAACTTCCTCGTCGACGTGTTCGACCAAATCGCCGCGCGGAGGAAGTGCCCATTGCGTTATGTCATACCCATAAGTGACAACGGCGGGAGCTCGTCGGAACTCATCCGTGTGTTTGGTGGGCCCAGTGCGTGTTCATCTTCTCCCCCTTCCCTTTCCACACGCGGGCGACCGAAGTGAGAGTGATGGGTGACTGTCAAAACGAAAGGTGGTGACTGACAGTGATATACAGGTGTCGGAGATGTGAGGAGTAAGTGAAACCCTTGAGAAAACCCTTTCTTTTACTACTGAAAATCAGTCGTCCCGTTATGGTAGGGTTCGGAACTGCCGAAGAGAAGAGAGAAGGGGGGAGGGGGGAGGGGGAAGAATCCGCGCCGCTGATGCACTTGCTGGAAAGGTCGTCTCGTCCGCCTCATCCCCGACCACGACGCCGACGAGGAGCGCACAGCAATAAAGGTACTCTTCGAGTACCGGCTGTCGGCAGACCCTATGCAGGCCCGCGCCGAGTGGCTGGACATTGTCGAGGCGCGCCACCTGCTGTGGACTTTCATCTCCAGCCAGAAGCGCGAGCTCATCCGGTCCGTCTTCAACACGCTCAACCTGGAGATTGTCAAGAGGAACCGGCCTACGAGTGTTTTTAACTTTGCTGAGGCGAGCGTGGGCAATCTGTTCCTGACGGGGTAGGTTTAGAGAAGATAAAGCTTCCCTTGCAAACAAACAGTGGAGGAAGGTCGTTGTTGTTGGTGTTGATTCGATTTCGATGTTGTGTGGTTTTGCTGACATCTATAATCCAACAAAAAAGCGCTCGCCTCTTCTCAGGCTCCTTCGAGTCCGCCATCTACCTCCTCTCCCTGATCTGCGCCATCCCCGAGTCCACAGCCGTCCTGCCCGCCATCAACTCTAACTTTACCCACCACATCAGCGCCGGGCTTGTAGACGGCTCTGTCCTCGCGGGCCAGGTTGCCATCTCCCACCCTTCCGGCCCCACCGCCGTGCCCGACGCCACCTTTCATCCGACAGGCAACAAGCACTTGGACCTGGACCGTGTCGAGGACGCCAACCTCCCGGGCTCGCTGCCCGTGCTGCGGGGCCACCACGCCTTCTCCAAGGACGACGAGGAAGACCTGCCCGCGCGCATCGACCGCGTGTGGTACATCAACCCGTACGGCCACGAGATCTGGCCGGTTGCGAACCCGAAGGTGCTGGCGGCGCTGGAGGATAGTAGTGTGGTCGTGTATAGCATCGGCAGCCTGTACACGAGCATTATCCCCTCGGTGATCCTGCGGGGTGTCGGACAGGCGGTCGCGCAGGCCCGGCGAAAGGTGTTGATTTTGAACAGCAAGGTGGACAGGGAGACGGGTCCCGCGACGGCGCCCATGGGTGCTGTGGACTTTGTCAGAGCGGTCGCCAAGGCGGCCAAGGAGAGCCAGACGGACTTTGGCCCGCTGGCGGATGCGGAAGTAGGTAGGTACGTGAGCCACCTGGTACACCTCGAGGGGGCGGAGCAGGGCGGCGGCGGCGGCGGCGCGAACGGGGCGGGAGGCTCATCGTCCCTGATGCCACGGGTGAATGTCGAGGAGCTGGGGAGGCTCGGGATCGAGTGTGTCAGGGTCAAGGGGAAGATGGTGGGCGAGGGGCGGAAGAGAATGCTTCGGTATGAAGAGGGAGAGCTGGTTGAGGCTCTGGAGAGGATCATTGGTTGAATTTGGATGGCGCGGGCGTGTACTTTCGGATGGGCTTCGAGCAGCCAGGCTTTTGTGTGTGTGTGTAATTATACATAAAGCATATTATTCAGTATAGGTTTTATTCATTGGGAGATGGATATGGTGGTTTAAACATATCTGTTCTCCTCCTTTGGGGATTAAATTTTCAGAGGGCTTGAGAGCCTCTGCCGCCGCCGAACTTGTTCTTAGAAAGTATTTGGCAGATGTTTAACAGTGGGTAACAAGTTTTCACATATACGAGAAATAGGATACATAGGAACACCCATCAGATCTAGAGAGGTTATTCGGACCCCATTCTCCAGCCATGAACGCCTCTGAGTATGCTGTGTAAGTGAGCTATCGAAACATCTCGTCCAACCTCTCCCCTCCAACCTTTGTTCTCCCCTCTCTCTTCTTCAAGGAGCCAGACCTTTTTCTCTCTATCTTTGCCAACACCCAGGCCCCCTTCTCAGCTCCGGCTGTTATCATGTTCGTACAACATACACACGTTATTCTAGCCACTCACTATCCTTCCGAAGATCAAGATCCTTGACAAACCCCCCCCCCCTTCACCCCCCCAAAAAAACCAAGACTCTAACAAGTGCTCAAAGACAAAACTCTACTAGTACCCCCCTCCCCCCCCACCAAAAAAAAAAAATAGAAAAACAAAAGAACTCGAGGTTTCAGGTTTCGAGAGCGCGGAACTGACCGAAGGACGAAAAAGGAGGAGGCGGGAAAGAGGAAGAAAAGCAACAACGCGGGCCAGGCGATGAGATGAGACCTTTGCCCCGTAGCACTGCAGCGTACCAGTAGCACTTAATTACTTTAGTTTATATGTAACGAAACATAACCAGGCGGACTGCTCCGGGAGTTTCATCGGGAGGTCGCCGGTTGCCAGCGCGTGGGTAGGTGCAGGCGAACGGACCGCACCAAAAGAGAGAGAGAGAGAGAGAGAGTAAGGGGATCTTCGTTTGAGAGAGATGAGGGTCGGTGTGATGATCTTGTGAATCCCAAACCTCCCGAGGTCTCGGGTAGAAGATGATGATGGTCGGGATTTTTCTGGAATATGAAGGGAGGGGCTACTCTGCAGAGAGGTGTGGCGGGGGAAAAAGAAAAAAAAACAACCACCAAACACCTGAGTGCTACTTACGGAGCCTTGTTCATAATGGGAGGATGTGAGAGTCCTGTGCTTTCCCCCCCAGGACGACACTCACCTCTTTTCCTTTTGTTTTTCTTCTTCTCCCGCTTCTTCCTTCTTACTTTTCCTCCCCCCCCCCCCTGTAATAGAAATAGTAATTAATCGCCTACAGCCACATCATCATAACTTGCTCGGTTGCAATCAATGCTCATCAGTAAAAGAAAAAGAAAAAAAAAATGCACAACCACCCATCCCACTCTTCACCCTGCTCTCCTGATGGATACTTCATATAGAATGGGGTAGTACCAAGCCAGCCTTTGACATCATAGATCAGTCACAAAGCGACTCCCTCCCCCCGAGTGTGATGACAAGGATATTTACAACCTTTTTTTCCCTTCCTTCTTCTTCTCTGCTTTTCCCGCCTCTCCTCCCCCCCACCCAATGAGATAGATAGATACTCTACATGAGTGGGTGAAGGACTTCCCGTGTCTGTTGTATATAAAAGCGGGGAAAAAACCGGGAGAGGATGGGATGACTGTCTCTGCATAAGTACTTTCTCCGAGACCAAAGATGTTGTAATGCCTGCCGCACCTTTTTTTTTTTTTTTTTTTTTTTTGCGGCCCCCCGAGAAAGAAGAAGAAGAAAAAAAAAAGCTCGGCTGAGGTCGTCTGTTGGGAAGAAGCGAGGAGAGAAGAAAAAGGGTAAAAGCAAAGACGACAAAAGGGTTGTACGAAAACGGTAAAACCTGTTCCAAGGTCTCTCGGGAATTACGACGCCCTTCTGCGACCCTGATGTGTTAAGCTGCTACTGGTGGAACTGTGATGCACAGGGCGAAAGAAAAGGGTGCGCGCGGGAAAGGGAGGAGGCGTCGGGAGCCCGTGTGCACAGACACAGACACAGACATCTTTCCTTTTGACGAGGCACGCGAGGGTGAGCCCAAGAGAATAATAATACTCTAGTACCTTTAGTATGAGACATCAACCAGAACAGGGGTGGGTTGTTTATCCATCTGATTCGGCTCGAGAGGTTGTCGTCGGCCTATTAACGCGGCCTTCGGGGGGGGAGGGGGCGAGGCACGGGATGGCCATAACATCACTATCCATAAACGACGTAGTATCCTACACGAAGCAACGTGGGCAGCTTGTGTGCCCTTTTTTTTGTTTTTTTGGCCTGGGCCTCCTTGGGATCAGCACGAAGCTACCTTGCCAGCGGCGGGGTCAGAAGTTCAAGCCACAAGCATCGGATAGATGTTGTTGGTAGGAGAGAGGTCGGCCGGCATATCTGCCCCCCCCCCCCTCTCTCTCCCCTCTGGTGCCACATTATGCAACGGGAAAAGAGGCTGGGCGGGGGGAGGGCATCCTCCCTCCCTATCAGCAAAGTAGTAGTACAGACGGGTCGATGCATCGGGCTAGTTTCTCGAATCATCTTATTCAGGTAAGGCGGATCAGCGACGGTAATATCGGGTTGTTCATACTACGTAGCCTCGCATATAGCTGAGGCTAGGCGGAAAAGAAGAAGACAAAGAAAGAAAAAAAAGAAAAGAAAAGAAAAGAAAAAAAACAAAGAAAAGGGAAATGGGTCAAGTGTTGGGTCTGAGCAAGGCTGTGGCTGCGGGGAAAGCTCAAGCTTCCCGTGGGGGCGAACGACGAGGCAGCCGGGGCTTACGTCTACTGCAAGTCGGGCTCGGAAGAACGATGAAAGCGATCTGTAAGATAGCAGCAAGATGGAGAGAGGGAGGGAGGAGGGTGAAAAGTACCGATCACATCATGGTGCAGTGTGTGGCGTTTTTTCCTGCAGTGTTAGTATTTTTTTATTTAGTTTTTGCCTTTCTTGACGATGACAGGTTGGTTATGCAAGACAGACGGACAGACGGGCAGACGGACGGACGGGCGGGCGGAGTGGCTGGCTGGCTGGCTGGCTGACTGGACCAGATTGATTGCTAATATCAACAGAGCCTCGTTTTTTTTTTGTTGTTGTTTTTTTCTGTTTTCGTCCCGAGCGAGAACACTTGCTCGGTTACTCAGCTGGCGAAACATGATCTGTCAGAAACAGCAAGGGAGGGAAGGCAAAAAAAAAAAAAAAAAAAAAACCAGGGCTAAAGGGCCAGGTGAGGTCTACGTAGGCCCTTCGAATTGGCCCCCTCCCCCTCCCCCCGGGCCCTGTGGCGGCCTCGTACCCGTGGTGACCGCCTGGCCGTGGCCAAAGTGGTACTCGTCTACTGTATTACTCCGTAAAAGGTGGTTCCTCCTCAGCATGGTGGCGGCGGCTATCAGAGCCCGTGTACCGCTTACCTGCGGGCTGTTAGTGGACAGGAATACTCACTGTGCACTGCTATGCCATAGCACTATAGCAGTGTGTGTTAGTGCCTGTGTGACCCCGCCTTCCCCCCCCCGCCGCGGCCCTGGTTCGCCTGACGTTTCCGTGCCTCCCCAATTGCGAATCCTGCCTACCTGCCAGCTGCCTGGGGCCTCCTCCCCCCCTTCCCCCCTCGCCCTTAGCATGGCCAAAGTAGCCTCTCGCCTGGCTATACTTTTCATCTTTTAACCGCCTACATCATTCGTTTTTCCCCCCCTCTCACCGGTGTCTGCGTGTCACCATTGTCTAGGACTCATAATCCACTTGGGCCACCTGTACCTGTACCTGCACCTGCACTGCTGGCCTTTTTGCTGTTGTCATCAACAAGAACCTGTTCATTCCAGCTGGATCTCTTGGGAAACATGTACCCATATAGTATTTATCAGGCTGTCACTGAGGCACTGGCATGTGGGTGTGCTTGCCTCGTGTGTGTGTGTGTGTGTGTGTGTGTGTGTGTGTGTGTGTGTGTGTGTGTGTGTGTGTGTGTCTTTTGGGGGTGACTTTGGAGCTGTTTGTCTCGGAGGGGAGAGGGCAGGTTCAATCAAAGCTGACGCTGGGTCACCAGCCCATTGCTAATTCCGATCCGGGTTGACACAAGAGAGAGAGAGAGAGAGAGGGAGGGAGGGAGAGGGATCGAGGATCGCCCAATCATAAGCCCTGCCGCATAAGCTGTGTCAGGTGCATAGCTACAAGTGGTGTGTGGGTGCCTGTATGGCGCCCGCCAGGCCTTCCCAGCCCTTCCTACTGTAGCAGGCATAGTGCCTGAGTACGTACTGTGACTACCTGCTAGGTGGCACCAGAAGGTGTACGTACACTCTCCCCTAGCACAGTACTGTGAGAGGTCATTTTTGTATGTCCCTGACCTCAGCAGCAGTTCAGTCATTCATCTATCTGCTGCTTGGAGCTTCCTTCCGGTCTCACTTCCCCTCTTTCTCTTCCCACCACCATCACCTCCTCCTCATCCTTCAACCTCAAAACCTCCTCTTTCCCACCTTTTTTTTCTTCTTTTTCTTTTACCTTCTCGGAACCTCCACCTCTCATCTCCATCTACTCTAGAGAGAGGATTGACGACAAGTACATTTCTCTCTCTCTCTCTCTCTTACCCACATAGCAACATCCTACCTACTTACCTACCAGCCTGCCAGCCTACCAAATTAACCAACCTGTGTTTCCCTACCGCTGCTGCTGTTCCCCTCGACAGTGCATCATCCATCCTAAACAGCTGATCTCCAGCTGCATCGGTCACATCAATAATCATCGAGATAATCCGTGGCTTGAAGGCTAACCTGCCTGTATGTTCTCTGGTGCACACTGCTCCATCATGCCCCTTCTCTCTCTCCCCCTCCCTCCTTCCTCTCCCTTCTCCCCTGATGCCCCATCCCAGCCAGTTTCATTTATCATCATGCTTCTTCCACCATCAACATCAATGTCAACATCAATGTCAACATCAACGTCAGCGCTGGCAGTTGTCATTCCCCATCTTTCCAGAAGAAAGCAGGCTTGCACCTCGGCACCCCCATCCGCCAGTGACCCATTCACTAGCGACCCCATTCACCGCTTGCCCCGTCACTTAGGCCCCATCTCCCCGTCACTTACTCGCTGCCTGCATATCCACTCTTGCTGCACCCCGACTGCTTAGCACACAACAAGGTGCCCCAGGGTGCTCCAGGGCCTCTCTTCCTTGCTGCACTGCAACCCCTTGACACCTGGCTGGTGACGGATACCCTTTATCTATCGGTCCACCGCCTCAGCAGTCAAATGTCACCTCCCCATCCACCTCATCCTCAAAACACTCTACTTATCCTTTCTCCTCCCTATCTCTCTGTCTCCCTCTCCTCTCCCTCTCTCCCTCTCTCCCCCTTCTACTTCCATACTGACAACACTCCATTTCAAGAGCGAACCATCTTTCATCATGGCCTCGACTTCGCCGCCGGCCACCCCGGATACCGTGGTAACCCTCAAGGTCCACTTTCAGGGCAGCACCCGACGCTTCAAACTGCCGCTCCGTGACCTCGGCGTCAATGTCTTTGAAGATAAGGTACGTCACGATGCTATCTGCCTGTGCCTATCTCCAATTCCGTTCCATTTCCCCCCCCCGCCTTATCGTTATCAACACCATCGGTGCAGCCGCGAGTCGACACACGTCGACTTTGTGTGTGTGTGTGTGTGTGTGCACTTGAGGGCGACTGATGAGGGCAGAGGACGCACTGCTGCTGTTGCTGCCTCTCAGACATGTGATGACAGCTGTCTCGAGTTGATTTATCTGGGGAAAAAAAACCTCTGCTGACATCTCTTTTCTTTTCCCCCTCCCGGTAGATCCGAGCTATCCTCTGCATTTCGCCCGAGGCCAATGCCACGATTGAGCGGTACTCCGATTCCGCCTCTTCCTACGTCGTGCTTGACCCGAGCAAGCAGTCCGTCTGGAAGCAGCTCTTCCGCGCTGCCAAGGCGAAGCAGAAGCTCAAGCTCCGCGTCACCCTGCGGGACTCGGACGAGGAAGACAACCGTCCCAAGCCCGTCACCGTTGAGGACGAGCCTGAACACGAGACCCAGGAATCCCCCCAGACCGGGGTTGAGGACTTTGCTATTCCTGTGGCCACAAGCTACGCATCGGGGACTCTACCTCCCAAGGCTGAGCCCCCTGTGACCACCAGCACCTGCGGAATGACAGAACGCGAGCGCAAGAGGCCGAGCCGCCAGGCTTTGGTCCAGAGCGTATTGTCACAGGCCTTGGGCCGCCTGTCGCTGGAGCAGCCCGAGACTGCTGCGCAGCAGGAGACCCCCCAGGAGTCGGAGGCGACCGCCCCGGCGTCTGTGGCCCCCAAGGCGGCCAACTTTGCTGTCTGCTGTAACAACTGCGACCGCACCATCCCCAACGAGCACTTCCACTGCTCCACCTGCGACGATGGCGACTTCGACCTGTGCCCCGACTGCGTCGATAAGGGCGTCACTTGCTACAACTCAGAGCACTGGTTGGTGAAGAGGTTCGTGAGGGGCGACATCATCCTGGTCAGCATCACCGAGAGGGTGTCTCCCAAGGCCAAGCCCGAGCCCGAGGCCAAGCCCGAGTCCGAGCCCGAGCCCGAGGCGGTCAACAAGCCCTCCGACGAGGCTGTCGATGTCTCTGCCGGCCAGGAGAAGCCCGCCCCAGCTCCCGTGACCCCCCCTCGCCCCGTTACTGTTGTCCAGTGCCGGGCTTCCGTGCGCACCTGCAACTCGTGCGTGCAGGAGCTGCCCGACAAGGAGTTCCTGCACTGCACTGCCTGCGAGGACTATGACCTGTGCAAGACCTGCTTCGCCGCTGACAAGCACGGCCACCACCCCCAGCACGGGTTCGAACCGGCTGTCGAGGGCACCCCCCTCTCCGCCGAGATCTCGAAGCGCCTGGCTCCCGGTCGGGACCAGCGACACCACGCGATCTGCGATGGCTGCGACAAGTTCATCACGGGCGTCCGCCACAAGTGCCTTGACTGCCCCGACTGGGACTACTGTGGGGCCTGTGTCGTGAATGCGAGCTTCGTCCACCCCGAGCACCGCTTCGTGCCCATCTACGAACAGATTGCCGAGACCCGGTCCGCTCCTGCTCCCCGTCCTTGCCACTACGGTATCTGCTGCGACGGTCCGCTCTGCGTCGACAAGCGCAAGACGTACATCGTCGGAGAGCGCTACAAGTGCACCGTATGCCACGACACCGACTTCTGCGCCGGCTGCGAGGCCAGCCCCGCCAACATGCACAACCGCACCCACCCTCTCATCAAGTTCAAGACCCCCGTGAGACGCGTCGAGGTGACTACCAAGGGCGAGGACGAGCGCGGACAGAAGCTGCCCGTCATGGGCGACCGCCTCTGCCGCAGGCCCGCGAGCCCCAAGGCCGCTGAGGGCCCTTCTGCGGCCAAGAGCGTCACGAGCTCCGTGCGCACCGTCGCCAGCGTGAAGCCCGAGCCCGAGGTTGAGAGGCCCGCGTTGATCTGCTGCCCGCATATGTCGACAGACCACTCGCAGCCAGATCGTATGCTGCCGCTCCAGGCTTCTGGCCTCGAATACGCGGTCGTGCAGAAGATGCTGCGGGCCAAACATCAACATCTCAGGCAGGCCAAGGAGCGCCTGGGCCTCATGGAGCAGGCCCGGCAAGTCCAGTTTTACCAGAAAGTGGCCACCCAGCCGGGTGGCCCTGGGCTGGCGGCTACCGATCTCATTGCTTTCTTCAAGCACGACACTGTCCCTGACGGCACCGTCTTCCCCCCCAACCATGTCTTTGAGCAGACGTGGGTCCTCCGCAACGGTGGAAGCGTCTCGTGGCCCGTTGGGTGCTCCATCAGATTTGTGGGTGGTGACTACATGGGCCGCATCGATCCCAGTCACCCTACTAGCGTCAGTGACCTCATCTCTGCCGCCGAGACCACCGTCAACTTGGCCCCTGTCGCCCCGGGCGAGGAGTTCTCCTTCAAGGTCATGCTCCGGACCCCAGCCCGTGAGGGTAAGAGCATCTCTTACTGGCGTCTGACTACCAGAGATGGCTACAAGTTTGGCCACCGTCTGTGGTGCCACATCACCGTCGAGGCGCCCAAGGCAGCCGAGGTCAAGCAGGAGCAAGAGGAGGCTGCCGACGCCGAAGCCAATGAAGAGGTCCCTGAGCTGGTCAAGGCCCAGGAGTCTGCTGAGAGCAGCCAGATGATCTTCCCCAAGCTGGAGAAGGAGTCTCCAGAGGCCAGCACCCACGAGGATGTCAAGCCCGAGACTGCCGAGGCTGTCGAGGAGTCTGACGACTTCGAGGACTGTGGCGAGGACGACGAGTGGGCGGAGGATTCCGACGGCGGCTTCCTGACCGACGAGGAGTATGACATCCTCGATGCTTCCGATGAGGAGTTTTCCGACGAGCAGCAGAAGAAGGTGCAGAAGTAGACGACCCGAAAGTAGTCTCCTCGGCTTCCTGCGACTTGACTTAGCTGTGCTTGACACACTAGCCGCAGATCGCACGGTAAAACAGTGTGTCTTTGTAGGATGATGGCTTATGAAAGGTTAACAATGATTTCGCCGGGTTTTTTTTTCTTTCTTTCTCTCCCTTCGTCCTTGATTTTTTTTATTTTTTATCGTACTTCGGCACTCTTTCTCTTTTCCAGCTCAGGTATTTCAACTCTCCCTTCCACACTATCGACAACTTTCGAAAAGCTTGATGGATCAAGTCTTTTTCTTTTGTGGGGGGGGGGGGGAGGCTTGATCTCCCTGGCTGGTCTTTCTATCAGCACGGTCTTCCTTGGGAACAATGCCACCTCGACGGAACAGTCAGTCAGTCAATCAACCACTCATGAACAGAATGTCAACACAAATAGTCTGTGGTTGCGCAATAGCCTTGAATTATGATGAACATTATTTTCTTATTATGACCCGCCATGTGAATATGAAGCTGTGCATGTTTCCCAAGTGCCAAGAATTGAGACTTGTTGTCTATTGTGTAGTAGTAGACGAGAGAACTTCTAATGTAAGATATATCTTAATCGTGATGCTCAAGGCTTGCAAGTGCTTCAATATGCAAGAGAGACGACATGCAGATCAGAGCCCGCCACATGGATATTCAAATGGACAGAATTATTTTCCCATATATCATTCCCTACACCAGATATCTTGGTCCTCTCTAGTCGAACATGATCTTCTTGCCCTCGGGCTTCACAGCAGCACCTGTCAGCCTGGCGACGCTGATATCCGTGCCGAAGCTCTTGATCCCAGCCGGCTCCTTCTCGTCCTTGACGTTCTCGCGGTGCGTATCGTCTCGGCTCTGCCTGTGGTTCCTGTTGTTGTTGGGTCGGTTCTGTTGCCTGGCGCCCCTGGCATCGGCGGCCGAGTCCTTGGGGCGGCCGAAGCGCTTCTTGTATCTCGTCTGGTCGTCTTCGGCGTGCTCAATCTTCAGCCGACGGCCGTGGAGCGTGTTGACCCACCACTTGCGCGTCTTGACCTTCTTCTCCTGGGCCGGCTTCGACTTCTTGGCGGCCTTGTTCTTCTTCTCGGGCTGGTCTTCCGCGTCTTCGTCGCTAGATGATGATGATGACTCCTCCTCGTTGTCATCGTCCTCCTCCTCCTTCCCGGCATCTACGTCCATGAAATCCTCCTCCGTCTCCTCCACCTCCTTGATCTTCACGAACCCCTTGACGGCCCACTCGGTCGAGGCGGCCTCCTTAAACTTGACCCACCCGTACCCTTTACACTTCCCACTGTCCTCAAACGTCGCGACCTTGACCCACTCGATCTCGCCGCACCTGGAAAAGAGCTCGCGCACGTCCTCATCCGTCGTCTGGAAGCTCATGTTCCCGACAAAGACCTTACGGCTCAGCGAGGCCGGCGACACCCCCTCCTCCCCGGCCTTGGCCCCATCCGCGCCGTCCGCCGTGGTCCCAGCAGCAGCAGCAGCAGCAGCAGCAGCAGCAGCGGTCTTCTTGTGCTTATGCTCCTCGGGCCGGCCCTCGAAGCTCGTCGCGTCCTTGATCAGCAGCTTCCGCCGGTACCACTCCGTCTCGCTCAGCGCGATGGCCGCAACGGCCGCCTCGTAGGTCGCAAAGTCCACATAGGCAAACCCTTTGTTCTCAAACTCGCGCTGCTCACCGCCGCTGCCGCCGCCGCGGCGCTGGCCCTTGGGCTTGGAGGGGGGCACGTGCACGCGCGTGATGGCCTCTTCGGTGATGCTGCCGCCCGAGTTGTCGACCAGCCAGCGCCGCAGCTCGTCGCGGGTGACGGTGAAGCGCAGGTTGCCGATCCAGACGCCGAAGGGGGAGCGGTCCTTCTTGGTCTTGCCGTCTACGTCGGTGGTGGTGCCGTTCTTTTTGGTGGGAGCGGTGCCTTCGTTCTCGTCGTCAGAGGAGGGCTTCGGGGGAAGGGTCTTGCCCTTTTTGAGGGCGCGCTTGGCTTTCTTGGAAGGGGGCTCGGGTAGGTTGATGTCGACCTCGATCTCGGGCTGTTGGACCTTGCGCTTTTTCGTGGAGGATTTGGTTGCGGGTTCGGGGCTTGCCCGTGGGGTCGTGGCTGGGGAGGAGGAGGAAGAAGAGGAGGGGGACGACATCTTGTGTAGTCCTGTGGCTCTGATGATTCTGCTGCTTGCAGAGCACCTGGGAGAGGAAGGGGAGAGCGGTATAGTGTGAGGTAGTAGTGGTGGTGTGTGAGTGTCTCTTTTTTTAGGTGGTTGAGCATTTTGGAAGGAAATTTTTCTGGGGCGCTGGTGTCGATAAGGCCGATAAGAATGTAGTTGGGTGCAGGGATGAGATGTCTTGAGTTGGGTGGATTGATTGGCTGGTAGTCCATGTAAGGATTTCTATTCTTTAGATATGCTTTTCCATGTATTTTTTTGAAATCACAACTTGCAACTATTTTCTTAAGCTATATATAGTATTTTCCAGATCAATTGGTCTGTTGACTGGATTCGTGAGATGAGGTGAGTGTTTTGAAGCATTGCGTAAGGGGCCGAAGAATCTGAAGAAGCTGTCTCGAAACCACAAGCCATCCTTGTGGGAACTGGACAGTTAAGGTCCACTAGACAAGAGACAACAAGGGCCCTGACTCCGTCATCGGGACCGCCTAGGAAAACATCTACCTTGGGAAGAGTCATGCCTGAACAGTTTATATGAGAGCTCACCTTGAGATCACAGCACAACCAGGCTGCCTTGCTACTCCAGAGGACTGACCTTGAAAAGAGGTGTGAGAGATTGAAGGATTGAAGCCAGGCTTACTGTACTTTCCCCTCAGAGGTTCAACACCTCTTTCTCTACAAGGCTTTTTTTTCTGCTCCCTCTTGTGGGCTAAGACGCCAAATCACCAGACCAACTCCCTCCCTCCCTCCCTTTTTTTTCTTCTTCTTTTCTTTCTCTTCCTCTCTTCCCACGAGTAAGAAAATACAATAACCACTCAAGATGGCCACCGAATCCTTCGTCATCAAGGTGCCCTGCTCCTCCGCCAACATCGGCCCGGGCTTCGACGTGATCGGCCTGGCCCTGTCCATGTACCTGGAGCTGCACGTCACCATCGACCGGTCCAGGTCCAGCTCTACGCACCCCCTCAACTGCAGGCTGACCTACGAGGGCGAGGGCGCCGACGAGATCAGCCTCGACCCGGACGCGAACCTGCTCACCAGGGTGGCGCTGTACGTCCTCCGGTGCCACGACCAGCGCAGCTTCCCCGCCGAGACGCACGTCCACATCGTGAACCCCATCCCTCTGGGCCGGGGCCTGGGGTCGTCTGGTGCGGCGGTCGTGGCGGGCGTCCTGCTGGGCAAGGAGTGTGGTGGGCTGAAGCAGCTGGACAATGACCGCCTGTTTGATTACTGTCTGATGATTGGTAAGCCTTGAGGCGTCACTTATCATCCTCTCCTTTTTTTTCTTCTTCCCCCCTCCCCCCTCCCCCGGGCGGCGTCCTCCTCGATCAAAGCCTTAAATACATCTTGGCTGACATGCGAGTGGGAAAATTTCAGAGCGCCACCCTGACAATGTCGGCGCGGCACTATATGGTGGCTTCGTGGGGACATATCTGAAGCCCCTTGCGCCGGAGGATGTAGCTCGTATCGAGATCCCCCTGGCCGAGGTCCTCCCTGCGCCGGCGGGCGGCGTCGACACTGGTGCGAGACCGCCTGCCCCGCCGAGGGGGATCGGACATCACATCAAGTTCCCATGGAGCAAGGAGATCAAGGCTGTGGCTATCATCCCTGATTTCGAGGTTGCTACGGCCAAGGCGAGAGCTGTGCTGCCTGAGCAGTACCCCCGTCCTGATGTGGTGAGTTTTTTTCTTCTCTTTCTTCTCTTGTTCATTTCTCATCATGATTCGAGTCTGTTTGAACAATCTACTTCTTGATCATTTGACCATACGAGAGAAATAAGAAAGAAAGAAAAAAAAAAAAAAAAGCTGACGGCCTTGTCCCAGACCTTCAACCTCCAGCGCATAGCTCTCCTCCCCGTGGCGCTGGGCCAGTCGCCGCCCGATCCAGACCTGATCTTCCTGGCAATGCAGGACAAGCTGCACCAGCCGTACCGTCAGACGCTCATCCCTGGGCTCACGGAGATTGTCGAGTCCATGACCCCCAACACGCAGCCGGGCCTGCTGGGCGTGTGCCTCTCCGGGGCGGGGCCGACCATCCTGGCGCTGGCGACGAGCAACTTTGAGGAGATTGCGGAGAGCATAATATCGCGGTTCGGCAAGCAGGGCATCAAGTGCAGCTGGAAGCTACTGGAGCCGGCGGAGGGCAGCCATTTGGTGAGGAAGTAGGTGTGTGTGTGGAGGGGGGGGGGGTTGGGGGAAGTAGCCCGCGTCCGCTGAGGGCGACGATGGCGTTGGTGAGCGCCGTGCGGCCTCACGCACAGATGCTTTTGCTACCATACTTACTCAAGAGTACACTTTAGAGCCAAGGGTACACTTTAGAGCATCAGTGTCATGTCATCTCCCAATGTCTCAAAGGCTTACTGCTCCTTTGTCTAGCTCAATTTGGTGCTGATTGATGGCTGAAGGCGGTGGGCCTAACTCTAGACTTGACCCCTCAAGTCCTGGCCAAATTGACAATACAAAATGTATGGCATTGGTGATGAGGACAAAAGGGCGAGACAGATGCTGAGGCATCATTAATGTACATGAGCAGTCACCATCATCACCATCAAACAAGCAAGCAGAACAAAAAGAAGTAGCATCAGGTCTGTCTCAAACTTCACCCAGTCATGAGACTATGTATAGTGGCCCCCCTTTTGGAGGGCGATGATTGGGTCAAGATGGGTTACTGGATCCTACCCAAGGGATGCTGGATGGGAATGCTTGAAATTCCATGCTGATAATACTATAATACAGGGGTGGTCTGGATGTCCTGTTTTTTTTAAAGAGGTTGCAGGAGTGGACACCAGCTGGCCCCCATGGGTTGGGGTATATGCCAAGTACTATGGTAGAGGGCTGAAGGTTAAAGGTTGTTGTGTGCGGGCTGCTGCGGGCCCAGCAAGAAAGATGGTCCTGTGAGAACCCATTGATTGGTGCTCACCTCAAGGCCAAGAACAGACAACAACTTGGAGGGGTGATGAGTGTTGGCAATGCAGGGTGACTGTGCATTTCCGCCAAGGGGATGGATGCTGTGCCGTCTGGTGTTTGGGGCAATTGGGGTTGAACGAATGCAGCCCGCCACATCTCTCTAGCCTGGGATGGGGACCTCGGCCTTTGACCGCCTTTATGGGTGCTTTAGTCCATGGTCCATGATGCTGGATCTTCCCACCCATCAGAGGGCCCTTTGCTTGCATCGGCCGTCCGAGGTGGCAGGGGGAGGGGCATGGGCGGGGGGCTGCTACCACACCCTGGAACCCCGACCAACAAAGTGAAGGCACTGCTTTCTGGAGGGGGGAGAGGGGATTGGGGGGGGGGGCATTAATGACCAGGTGCCTGCCATGGTGAATCAGGTGTCCCTGCTACAGGGGCCTAGGTGGTTACCATAGCACCTCTCAGTGGGACAATCTAACGCTATGGATTTTCACTACCTGGGTATCCGCAGGGCTCTCCACTCTTCCACCCGCTGTCGTAGCGAGCCTGTGCTAGCTTTTAGCTGCTGGCTGCCCGTGCCCAAGCCCACCTCAATCTTCCCAAAAAACCCCAGCACCCATCGCTTTCTCCTCCTCCTCCTCCACTCCATTTTCTTTTTGCCAACCATCTCGGCCCCAATCATAAAGAAGGCCAAGGCACCCGAGACCGAGGTCTCGCAGACTCCCTCACCTCTCTCCCTTGGTCTACTGCATCTACCAACAGCCCTCGACTCCTTATACCGACAGTCAACCCACACACGCAAGGGCCACTCTTCTATCCGTATTCCTTCTGCCTACTACGCATCTTGGGGGGCTTATCTCTCTCTCTTTCTAAATCCCTCCGCTGGGTCTTTCGTCCTCTCGGAGACCTGGTTCTGCATCCTCTGGAACCCAAAAACCCTTTTGCCGAGGCCTCGACGGAGACTTCAAAAAGTCGACCCCCGAAATCGCTCAGCACGACTTGGATCGACATCGACCTCTTGCTGCCCCCCCCCCTCCCCTCGAAACGATCATTCCTGGGGCTTCGGAGGCGGCGACTTTTGACTAGCAACAACAACAGCGACGATTCCCCCCCCCCCCAAACCCCACACAAGGAGTCTCTATCCCGACGCCGTCGACGACAAGATGAATGTGCTGTTGGCGCAGCCGCCAGTCTTCCCTCATCAACACGACAACCCCCGTCTCTCTCCCTCCCGTGGCAGTACGTATTTACCCTCACTCTTCGTGCTATCAAACCCCCTAGTCTTGCTGCTAAGCACGCACCTGGGTTGAACATCCCTATGAACCTGAATGACTCAAGTGACTCTCGCCATTATGTCTCATTCATAACTCCCGCTTGCGAAGACAAAAAGCCGGTGCGTGGTGCTAACGCCGTCGTTGTTCCTAGTGTCCCCGTTGTCCAACATGGCGTCCAAATCGAACAAGCGGCAGCGCGAGGATGATGGCGACGAGATGAGCGTCTCGCCCCAGAACTCGCCATCCCCTGCACAACGGCAACTGGCGAGACCAAGAAAGATGCGCAGAGTCCCCGAGCCTCAGGCCCGAAGCCTGCCTCTGCCTCGGCTCCTGGAAACCCTCGACAATAGTCAGCTGCGGACTGTCCTCCAGACTATCTGCGATCAGCGGCCGGACATACAGGAGCAGGTCCTCAGCGGTGCCCCTCGGCCTACGGCAGCCAATTCGCTGCAGGTTCTGGAGTCGTATCAACAGAAGCTCGCCGAGGCCATGCCGCTGGGCCACTCCAGCTCCGACTACGCCTACTACAGGGTGAAGCAGCACCTTGCCGCGCTGGTGGACGCCATCATGGACTTCACGCCCCAGTACCTGCCTCCCGCCGAGGACCAGGCCAGCATATCGCTCATGTACCTGGATGGTGTCACCAAGATCGCCCACTCGCTGCCCAACTGGGACAGCCAGACGTACAGGCACCACAAGGACCACGTCTATGACGAGATAGCAAAGGCCTGGACGATGGTCATCTCGGAGGCCGCCAAGCGAGGCGGCGGCTTCACACTGCACCGAGAGGGATGGGATCAGCTTCTAGCAAAACATAACGAGCAGGCCGGTGGACGGCTCCAGCCCGCCGTCAACACCCTGGCGAACCATGTCGGCTGGACGAGCGCGGACCAGCACGCTACCGCGGGTGGACCATCAGGCCAGGATTCGATGCTGGACCAGCTGCTCAACGGATCATACGGATCTGCTGTCAGAGTTGGGCCGTTCTAGAGGCGCCGGCTTTAGCATCACACGATTCCGAAAGAAGTGCTCAATGAAAAACAAACAAACAAAAAACCGGAGGGGGGGGTGGGGGCGGGCTTTCCGAGGGGCGGCGGCATTTTAGAGCATGGGGTTTCAACCATGCATATTTCACGACATTTTTACGACCAAACCACTCGTTTTGTTCTGGCACGGACACGGCTGGCATAGACTTGGGATGTTTTTTATTTTATTTTTAGGGGCTGCACATCGCAACGGCGTTTACACCACCATGTCACACATTCTTGCGTTTGCATCATTCTGATATCCAGATTTTCTACCTCAGGACACCCCCTTGCATTAAACTTACTTTTTGATCTTCGTGTGGACCTTGTCTTGAAGACAGAATCAGGGGCGGCTTTTGCTGGTGTTTTTTTTTTTCATTCTTTTTTTTCAGCATTTATTCTTTCTTTTGTAGCTAATACGGGACGGTAAAGCAACTGAATTGGGCTGGGGCTTGGGGGGAATTTTGGCCCTGGTTTCCATGTCTAAAATATCAATCAATCTCTAGGAAACACTAGAGTGGCAACGAACTTCCAAACGAACATGCTTTAGTGTGTTGCGGCTGACTTGCACTGGACGGAGACGGACGCATCCCGCATGCGCTGGCGTAAGACCTGTCGTGCCTGGCGATGATGATAATGATGATAATGATGACGACGACGCTCTGCACGCGGTACTTCCACGGGCGTGTTACTACATAGAACTATTACGCACTGTACACCTGATTGAATGAGCCGGCTCATACTATTGTCTAGGCATACTTTTGCGTAGTAGAACCTTGTTACTATTATTCTTATGAAGAACTAACTATCCGTAAGTACCGAGTGAGGAGGGGCTTATGCGCCGGGGGGGGGTGGTTTGATTGAAGGCAGCGCTGGCGCTGGGTTCGGCTCTTTGAGGTGATGGTTGGTATACGCGCGGCGTTGATGGAAGAGGGGTCTTTAGGGGGAATAGTCAATCTTACTGTGTTTGAATGCGAGGTTAGAGTGCAGTTTTGTTGGAGTTTGTCATCAATCAATCCTATAATATCCTAGGACGAAGGCTTTGGAGGAGGGTTGTTGGGTGTTGGTTGCGCTGGAGTCACTTCCTGTACCTGGTGTCACGTGGGAGCGCGCCAACCGAGTCAGCAACTGCCGGCTGGCGCTGCTGTAGGCACGCTTCTTCCCTGTAGGCAACCAGGCGCGTCCAGCATTAGCAACGGCTTTGTCAACAGGAAGTTTACACCAACAACTGCCAAACGACCACCATTCTGCGATTCTGATTGATTGCCGTCCATTTATAAATTTCGTTCAGGGTTTCATGACCTGCTCTTCAGTCTAAGCATCGTCAAAAATGCCTGTGTGAGTAAATCTCCATCGATCATCCCCACCCAGCCATCCAGACGCGTCGTGCACGCCTCATAGCAAATGCACACACACACAAGACTGACTGGCTGGCTGACTGATTGACTGAACCCAACCCGCCTCACAGCCCAGGCGACCAGCACGCGACCACCCTCGCCAACCCCTTCGACGTCGCCCAGCCCCGAATCTCCGAGTACACGGCCCAGGAGATCGCGACGCTGCAGTCCCGCCTCGAGAAGCAGCTGGGACCCGAGTACCTGTCGGCGCGCACGGGGCCCTCGGGCCAGAAGGTGCACTACATCGCGGCGGAGAAGTGCATCGCGCTGGCGAACGAGGTGTTTGGCTTCAACGGCTGGAGCAGCGCCATCAAGGAGATCCAGGTCGACTTTGTCGACGAGCACCCGCAGACGCTCAAGATCAGCCTGGGCCTCAGCGTCATCGTGCGCGTGACGCTGCGCGACGGCACGTTCCACGAGGACGTCGGCTACGGGCACATTGAGAACTGCGCGGGCAAGGCCAAGGCGTTCGAGAAGGCCAAGAAGGAAGGGACGACCGACGGGCTCAAGAGGGCGCTGAGGAACTTTGGCAACGTGCTGGGCAACTGCATCTACGACAAGGACTATGTCAAGAAGGTCACCAAGTTGAAGGTCGAGCCGAACCGGGTGTGGGACGAGAGTGGTCTGCATCGGCATGCCGACTTTGTAAAGAGAGAGGAGCTTGTCAAGGTCGAACCGGGAACCGGTGGTGGCGGTGCAGGTGGTGCCGCGACGTTGACGAGGGTGTCATCCGCTGACGAGTCTTTTGAGGATCTCTTGGGCGGTAAGGAATTCTTCCTCTTCTCATGACCCTGTGCTATCACGCTGAAAACAATGACTGCAGAGTTCGACGAGGTGGACTTCAACATGATGGATGACGACCACCCGGACGAGGTCTCTGTTCCACAAAGCGAGAAGCCAACTCCGCCGAGCAACGGCATCAAGTCCAACCCCCCAGGCATGCAGCCACCATCGCGACCTCTCTCACGGTCACACTCTGCAGGAAATCCGGTTCGGCCACCACAGACCCCTGGCCAAGCCTTCCCGAGACCTCACCCCCAGAACAATCCAAATCAGGCTGTCCCACGCCCACAGCATCCCTTGCAGCAGCAAATGGCCCAGCCACGCTCTGCCTCGGGCAGCAATGGTCCGCATCAGACACCACCACAGCAACAAGCCCAAGCCCAGAACGGGGTTGCTTCCTCCTCTGAGGGGGTCGGCTTCTTCTCCGCCCGTGCAGTCAAACAATTCGCCGGCTCAAAGGAGGACGAGGAACCCAAACTCCCCACGGCGCCTTTGGGGGCTCAGGCTTTCAATCCCCACGCGGAGAGCCCATCAATCCGCAAAACCCCTGGGATTGATCACACCAAGTCCAAGCCAGTGGCGCGGAACGGTCAACACGTTGCACCAGCCGAGAGAAAAGAGGGTGAGGCCAGTGGTAAGAACCCTGCTCAACCCACGACTCCCATGAGCGTTGGTGCTGGAAAAGGAGGGCCAGGTGCAGGTGCTGCCGGAGGGCCCAACACCGGCAATGGCGGAGGACAGCAGCAAGGGCCGATGCCTGCACAGAGAGGAAATGTGGTTAACCCTCAACTGAGCCAGGCTAGGCGTATCGGGGCCCCGGCGGGCCCCGGAGGTCCAGTGGGAAATAGGGGCCAGTACCGCCCTCCCACGATCAAGAGGCCGCTGCCCAACGAGGCTGGCAACGGCGCCGCACGACCGGTGTTGGCCGATGTCTCTACGAACGCCACAGTGAGTGCCGTGCCTGCTGGCGGTCTTGTAGGCGGAGACCCAAAGAGACAGAAGATGGGCTGAGAGTCTTTGGACTGGCTGGTGGATGTGAATACCTCCCTGAATTCGATTGTGTTGCTTTCTCTTGTTTTGCTGTCACGAGCGGTCGTGGGACGTTGAACTAACTTGTTTGGCGCTTTGGAGTTTGATGGTGGTTGACGAATCATTTCAAGAGTGGGCGGACGTTAGCCTAGAAATACGTTTGAAAGAAAGAAAATATAGTGGAATTACACTACCCTGGCAGACGAGCGTGACGTTGTTGGTGATGAGAATGCGATTATAGTTCTGTTGTTGCTTTCCTCAAGATGGCTGTCTGTGACTGGGGCGTGGGCAATGGCAGATATTACGTTCTGAAGGCACTCGTGTGGGAGTGTGTACTTCAGTAATCAACAGGCTGCCGACGATGCTGGTGGCAGATTCCAGAGAGGGTGTTTGGGGGATTGATGACAGAGCCATGCTCATATCTCCTGCTGTCCCATAGGAATACTCTCTCGAAAGCATCCTTGCCACAGTCCATGTCCAAACCTGCAAGAGACCGTGACACAAATATAAAGCATGCATGAGCACCCATATCTCGGCCTTGGAAAGAGATCATGTCCACAAGGCCACCGATGGCCATCCCAGCTGTGGTTCTTGTAGTTATCTTGAGGACTTGCTGTCCTTGTTTCTTCATTTCCATTGTTCCTTGGGTTTGGCTACTGTGATATGGAGTTTGGGTTGTATTAACCCAGCCTGCACCTCATCTTTCTTCATCAGACCTGAGTGAATGATCTGATTTTGCTCTTCTGGTTTTACTTGCATGGGAATTGTTTAGTGCATTCATTGTTTTTAGTGTGTTTTCGATTGCTATCTCTGAAATTGTTGGATGGCATAGCCCGTAGTGCAATTCTGCTTGCTCAGCCAATGTTTGTCTGAAGCTATACCTAGGTACTTACATGAATCCATCACCACAACCTGTAAGAGATGCTCTCATTTTCAATGGGGTTGTACACTTCGATGGTCTTCTCTCGCCATTGAAAAGCAACTGAAGTGGAAACACCAAAGCCCAAGTGATGCCCAGACTCTTTGAGCCACCCTGACCAATGAGCAAGACTCTGTGGCGATGCAGCCTCTTCTGAAGTATTCCTATGCGGGGTTGGTCCTCTGGCTATCAGAGTGTGCGCCGCCCAAAGTGCAAACTCATCGGAGCCCACATCTGTCTCCTTTTTGATACGCCAGACCCTATTCTCGTCCAGTTCCAACAAGCGACAAGTTAGTGTCAGGCATTGACCGATTTTTGCAGCATATTCGTGAAGCTGAATGAGGCATTTATTTTGCCTATCATCCAGAATCTCTCTGTTGATAAGTTGGGGAACAGCTTGATCTGCTATGAGTGACAAAGCAATCACCCACACAGGAATAAGTGACTCCTTAATCTCCCTGGATTCGATACAGCGAATATTGATAAGAGTGTCTAAGCCGAAGTCCTGTTCAATGATCTTCGATGCACATTCCCACTGGCGGGAATGGATGGCGCTCACGAGCACGCTTGACTCACATGAATGAGTATCTAAAGTTGTACGGGCGGCTATCTTAGAAAGTACGAAGTTCTGTAGTCCAGCGGAGGCCGCGTATGAAAGGAATGATGCTGGTGTGTCAAGACGTTCCTCATCGATGGGGTATCTCGGCTGTACATTTGTCCAGTACGGTCGAAGCAAGTGAAGCAGCGGCCCTTCGAATTTGCGGATAGTCTTCAAAGTGAAAGTCTGGACGTAGTTAAATTCGAGGACCTTTAAAGGATACAGGACCCTCGCCTTCGGATTCGAGCCATATATGAGCCCTGCAAGAGATATCCTTCCGTACACGTCGGAGGTACCAAAACCAGGCCAAGATCCTTGCAGAGCAGAGTATCGTTTCTCGTTATTGATGAGGTAATCTCGGGCCGATCTGTGACAGAACCGTACTCCTTTTGTCATGCCATGAAAAAGGGACCAATTCAATCCGAAATGGTTTCTCATACGATCGACTGCTTCGAGCAAACCCCGAGTCAGGCCGTCCATCCGCTTCATACCGCACTCCAGCCGTCTGTTGCATTCTTCTCTTGAGTATGGTTGACACTCCGTTGGTCGAGGGAAGTCTTCATCAAACAGACCAGGATCACTATCATCCCCAAGCCAGGAGAATGTTATGACATCGAGGGGGAAGTCTTCGGGGACATTTGCTGCTAACAAAAGCATCTGGTTCGATCTCTCCCTGTCGCTGGGGCTCTTCTCGATGGGCTCTCGCAGTTTGTCGTACAAGTCATTCAGCTCGAATGGAAACTCGTTGACCTTCGACACGAGTTCATTGACAAGGAATCCATTGCGAATTCCCAGAAGTATTGCGTCAAGGACGAGGTGCGCCCACAGGAATACACCTTGAGAGTTTGTAATGATCTCGCTGATAACATTATTGCGCAGATACTTCATTTCGTCCGGTTCAAGTCGAAGAGTCTCTGTGTCAGACTCGATTCGGCTGAGGCAGAAGGTTTGAATGTCAAGGTAGTTGAGTTGGTGCAAATGGAGGGGCTTGTTGGAGGTGAAGATCTGATGGAATTCCCGCCATGGCCGTGAGCTGACAATAAGCTTGACGTCGCCGTGAGCCGTCCACCCCTTTAGCTTGGCTGCTAGGTTTTCATGTTCTAGCGAGTTTCCTTCAAACTCATCCAACCCATCGATGAGAAAACAGAGTCTGTATCCTTCAAATTGTGTCTGCTGCAAAAGAAGATCGAATGCGTCCCGGATCTGTTTATCGCCGAAGCCCTCAAACTTTTCTACAGACGGGTCGCTCTGGGTTCCACAAGACCTCATCCGCTCAAGTTGGGATGGGAAAATGGTCCCAATGAGGTCCGGGCACTGACTCAAGGCCTGAAAGAGCAACGACCTGTAGAGGCCAGGGAGTGTCCGCTGTGACGAACTGCCAGATATCCAGAAGTAGAACTGGCCGAAGATGAGTTTATTGTTGCCAGCCCAGTTCTCAAGCTCCTTCTTGGTTCTTTCGTGACCGCCAATGTATTTCATGAGCGTGGATTTGCCTGATCCAGCTTTGCCCGAAACGTGTAAAGCGTCGCTACCGGATTTCAACCAGCCAATGAAGTTTTTGCGAGCCGCTGTCCGTTCATGCTTCATTTTATGCGAAAAACTCATCATATGTGACGTGCTGTCCGGTGCTGAGTACTCAGATGATCCCTCATCGTCTGAGGAGTCCTCACCAAGGATCCAGTCGCAGGTGGCGGCATCAGCATCGATAATCTGCTCTCGTCGGGATTCCATATCATCGAATATAAGGTGACGCAGGATCCTGTGTTGAATCGGGATAGTCACTGCCAGAGATAGCAAATGTTGCAGTTGTGTTGTTATGCTTGATAGCAGCGATTGCTCGGCTAAGGTCCTTTGGTCTTCGAAGGTGCTCTCTAGACTGCTCTTGATCGCGCTCTGTAGTTTGTCCTGGGCCTCAGTGATCTGCTGCGACAAGTTGACATTCAGCTTTCGGGTATCCTCTTGCAGCATCTTGATCTTGCTCAGGTCTTCCCTGTAGCCGGCATGTAAGTCTAGGTACCATACGGTAAGTATAACTGTGTTCTTACTTGAGTAGCAGCGTGAGGTTCAACAAGATCCTGCCGATTTTTCTGAAGGCGTTCCTTGAGTTTTTTCACCTTGCCATCATTAGTAATGCTTGTCAATTTAGATTTGAAGCTCCTCCAAAATTTGTGGCGATCATCCGTCACTTTCATCTTCTCCAAGAGTGCCAGCAAAATCCCTGAGTCCTCTTGACACGCTTTTGCGAGTTCCTTGATGTTTCTCTCAGCTTCGGTACTGGTGGGAACATCATTTCTAAGTGACTCGGCTAGAGATTTGACGCGATCTGTATCAGTCTTCAGATGGGTATTTTCTGTAAAGCTGCCATCCTTTGAATGGTATATCTCGAGAGTGCCAGTCACTAGTTTCCACGAGAAGTCAACAAATGCCACGATAGATGAGGCAAGACCAATGGCTAATAGAGGGTCCATAATGTCTCTTTGAGGATGATGTAGTCGTCAACACGGCGAGGTAGATGACGGTTTGGTAGTCAGCATGAGAGCTGTCTGCAATGGCAATTCTGGCAAAGAGGGGGTTTAAGGCTAAGAACTGCATGTGTTTGAAGTTCAAAAAAATCTGTTACATTGCAGCTGAGTGGCTGCTTATGTAGAGACAGGCGTGTCGCTCTGAGATACTACTGGTTGAAAAGCAGGCTCCCCAAGCAAATCAAATCCCGGAGAGGAAAACGAGGAGATGGAGGGGAGGGGGCGCGCATTAGGTAGATACCTACGTGGCAATCGTTCACTTGCTGACTTTTGACTAGCTAATCAATAAAATGCCTTGCGAGTTTGAAAAAAGAGAATATTTTCTAGCTCCAGTAGATATACTCACGTTTCCATCTGCTGATCTGTGAAAGTCCTAAAATAGATCGGAAGGACCCAGATAAAAATCGGGAAACCTTGAGGGATCAGTGACATCGTTCCAAACGCTGCATGGAATCCCCGCGTTGAGCTGGCCCCAATGCGCGCTTAGAACGGGGGACAAGAGAGGAAAAGAAGAAGCTTCAAATGGCAGGCCTCCAAGCTCAAAACAGGAATGAATAATTATTGGATCACATCCTCGAAATCACTGATTAAGCAACCATTGGCCGATAGATTCAATGTCTTGTCCGCGCATCACTTCACAAGATGTATTAATCTGTACTAACATTCACTTCGATGACAAGAACTCATGTATACTGTTGTTGGTCCAACAGAATTGAAGTTCTCTGAGCCGATCACTTAAGTAATATGCAAGAGATAATTGGGTCCACTGCCAGATTCTATGTCCAAGTGGTAATTACTTAAGTAGTGTCTCACATGGCCTGTCTCAGAGGTTGGACAAATGCCATTCAACCCGAACTCCACCCCCCCCCCCCCCAAAAAAAAAAGTCTGATCACTCACTCCCTTGAGTCTGCAGGTTACCAAATCGATCACCCGGGCATGCCTCATGATGTTTCCCCTTTTTGTCATAGTTTATTATCAGACTGCCACACTCAGCTGCTCATAAACAAGGACCCTCGAGGGGGTTCGAGCTTGGTGTTGAGAGCAGAGAAAGAAATAGCCAAGTGAAGTGAAGAAGTCGGTTGAGGAGCGAATATTGCCTATGTAATTTTATATTGCTAGGAGTTACGTCGGTCTGTTTCTGTTCTCATTCTTCGAGAATATCTTATAGCATGCTATTTTCTACTGTGAGCCTGTGACACCGACCTAGGAGCTCGGGTTATTAGCTGTGTATTTCGGGTGATCTTTTTTTATTTTTATTTTTTATTTTTTTTAGCAACATCTGATAATCTGCTGTGGGCTTCTCAACCCCATACAAGGAGGGAGACTTTCGGGACAGCATTCTCGAAATCCCGCCATACACAACACACTAAGCCCTGAGGGTCGTGTGGTGTTTCTGAATTTGGAGTTACGGAACAGATTCGGTAAGAAGATAATCTGCTCATGAGGACTGCCATTCGCGACAATCATTGGGAGAAAATGCTTTTTCTCGGGCATCCGCCTTTGACCAAGCACGCCATGGCTGTGGTCACCCGAAACATGCACCGTTTGATTAGCGGCAATTTCCACTCAGCTGCTTTTACATGTATTCACAGCATGGCGCAGCGGTTCTGGAGCTGAGCATCACTACACCTGTTCAGGTTATTCCCGGTCCTATCCTTCGTCAGACGACCACATGCCTCTCAACCAGGCGGACCCGACCGGTGAAGCATAGTAGTAGGTTCTTATCCACTCCCGATTTTCTTGTTTACCATATGGAATTTGTCACTCACACACCTAGGTCGATGTCAAATGAAATTTCATTGTTGAAATAGTTAGATATGTACAAATGACCATCCAGCAGCATGCGCAGACTCGAGCACCTAACATTGTCTACAGTCTTAAGAGTATTATTCCTTGTGATTAAACATATAGCAACAGCAGATTCTATATGCTCTGACCTAACTTCTTCGACAGTACTTGGACATGAGCATCGGAACAACAACTGGCTGGCATCAGAAGGTCGCACTGCGATTGGACTGGATCATTGAAGGATCATCGGGCTAGTTCCTCGGATCTGGCATGACCGGTCATGCCAACCGCCACTGTGCACACATTACTGGCTTCTCTTTGGCTAAGATTTATGTTGTAAAGGGCTCACCAGAACAATCTGATAAATCATATTGTCATTGCAGTGACACTTTTGAGAGGCTGAGGCCTCAGACAGCCACGGATAGGGTAGAGCATTGTCAGGGTTCCTTCTCAGTCTAAATGATGTGCAGAATGTGAGCAGTCAAAATCACTGCAGTCAAAGATCTATCAACTAAGATGTAGAAATACAAAAGCACACCGAATGCCGAACCTTGTCCATCTGAACAGTGAAGTAGGCCCTCAGCAGCTAGATTTCGAATAGCAGACTGATAGAGACTCGCCTTGTAATATCCATACCTCTACTACTATTAGCCGGCAGTATTATTGTTATTATTCGAAGTCCACAGCAGTTCAACTTTTAGTATGAATACAGAGGAAATGGGTCTTCCCGAGTTTTGGCCCACTCATGACCGCTCAAGTCATCACGGCACTACCTGCTATGAAAGTATTGTGGCAAGAAGCCAGCAGCGGTTCAGCTAAAGGATGACATGATCTGCAGTGGCGTCACATTGGGTAGAAATCGAGGTCATGCCACCTTATCAAGCCTGCCCAAAGGTATCGGATAGAACAAGATAGCCCCAGAAGATGCTGCTGTGCTTGTGTGAACAGACTCCACTTCACTGACCGAGGACCAAGAAGGAAGCGCCGAGGAAATGAATCTTTTTCCTTCTTTCATTCTGTAGAATCGATTTGATTCCTATTAAGCCTCGACGGGTGGCTGCATGCCTGAGAAGCGGTCATCACTGATCGCCATGGCCATCCTGCTAGATGAGAGTATTCGATGGTCTCGGATCTCACTTCTTTTTCTATCAAAGGCCATTCATAGTCTTCCAAACCCAGCAATCGCTTTGAACAAACCCTGTCCATGAAACAAGGCGTCCTAGGCAATTTCAAGTCACACTCAGCTGCTACTAGTACAACCTCATTTGGTTATGCTATCAGGATCTATGCAAGGCTTGCAAGCTCCTCAAGATGGCTTGAGCAAAATTCCCTCATAGTGCATCTGGCCTTTTACTCAGCCAAGTCATTGGCACCAATATCACTGGATGATATGATAATTTTGGGACTCCTCCCTGAAGTCATTCCTGTTATGCAGTTTTGTGATCCTTTAACCCCAATGTCACTTTTTGTGAAAAAGACTAGCAGATACTCAACAGTTTTTATAAGGTACTGGATCATCTGATTTTTCCTGTGGTGTTTGTGTACATGTCATTGGCAGTTGCTACACTGTTCTAGCAATGAGGCAGAAGAAGCTAATTCCTTCGTCTTGAAGTCGTTGCTTTTGCTACCAACTGCCTGATATTGCCAGGAGATCATAGCCTTGTACAACATGAGGCTCTATATAAAGACTAGGGCCGTCTTTTATTCTTCACTGGCTAGTCTGGATACCAGAAGAAACCCCATATCACCTCCCAGTCATGGTATCGCCGTTCTCGACCGGTCATTCGAGTCTCATTCTCTGTCAGGATTGATTATTCAACACATATTTTAGAGAACCCCGAACACTGTTCTTGACGATGTCCGACCAATACTATGTGGCTGGGATTCATGAACCAACTTTGCCCAATACTGTGGACTATGTCTGCGGTTGCATCAACGGCCAACATCCTGTTCCTTGTGAATGCGGAGGAAGCTATATGTACATAAAAAAATACGGCATGTAAGTAATGAGGCTTAAGCGCTTGATTTCAGCTTATATTAAAGCTTGACTTTCTGGTCAGAGTTTCAACAACACGCTGCTAAATAATTCGTGATCAGGCCTCATCCTGACTGCCACGGCTCTGGAACTAAACTGATCGACTGTCCGAATAAACCAAAGGTAAATCAAGGCCAGGCTTCCGCGTCCACATCATCGGATCAGAAACCGCCCCCTGGGCACCAGCCGCCACCGTCCAGCCATCAGAGGTCTGGTGGTCGTTCTTCTGGAAAGTCGTCTAAGAAAGGTCATGCTGCATCAAGGGCGGCGTAGTCCGCGATATCATGAGGATAGACATGGTGTCAGTTAGAGCTACAGGGCTTCAGAACACTTCACGAGTAATGGTTGTACGAGACTCATGAATTGGTATTTCGATGATGGTGATTCCAAAGTGTTTATCGAAAAGGCGAAGATCCTCCCCGACAGTGATGGGATGTTCAAGTCCACCATGATATCGGAATCTAACGATGCACCAAGTATTTCGCGAATTGTTTTGCATGCCCTATGCGATCTGTGACCCATTAAAAACGCTGCACACGTTTTCCTCACCCCTCCTAGTCCTTGCCTTAATTATCATCACAGCACCGCCTGGCGTGATTATTGAAGTCGACACACTCACCCTTCCGATCTCGCGAACTATATTCTTCAGCACTCGGGACAATCATATGACTTTCTGCTAAATTGACGTCATGGAGGAAGGTAGGTTGGGTAGCACAATCTACGTGTCGAGCTTGGTTTCGACGAAAAGTCCCTAGGGCGACGGACGAGGTTCCTGCATGATCATACGGCGATATGTTGTGTTATATGACAAGCCATTTGCATTTTGAGGAACAACATGGCTTCATTATACTTAATATCTTGCGCATTAGCCTCAATGACATCGCATTTGTTAACAATGAGGTCGAGGCTCTACAGCTTCTGCGGGTACCAGGGTATGCTTCAACTGTGCTTGGGGCTTTTCGGGTTTTAATTGTCACGTTGTACTGGCAGGCTTCTATACACTTGCCCATAAGCACTCTCAGAATCGGGCCTGAATGACGAAAACGTAGCTGTATTGAATATCATGTATATTCTATGGTAAAAGGCAGATAAAAAGGAATCGTAATTTTGGCTTATGGCTAGTCTGGCGTAATGCTGATGGCTTTGACCCCCCAACCCCCCCTTTTTTCTTCTTCTCTCTCTTTTCTCTTAAGCAAAATGAGGAAACCATGATAAAGGCTGATCGAACCATCGCAAATGATAAATAATACGGATAATTTGGAAGGAGAGTCGAATTCAGTGCGAGGAGATATCTTCACTGGACAGACCGGCCCAGCTTAATGATGGAGGACTGTGTTGAATATATAAAACGTGCTATAGAGTCTTGGTGTGCTGCATAGGCTCGCAGCCGTTTTGCTTCTTTCAACAGACTGCCTGGGTGCCCAGCAAGCTATAGACACTGCCAATAGTCTTCTATACATAGCCCTGGGTGTTTAATAGTCAATCATTAATCTAGTGGCCCGGATGGATGTCTTTGCTGACTGTTCTCAGATGGTGTCATAAAGTTGGTATGGGATTGTCTCGCAATGCCAAGTTTACTGATAATTAGTGCCTCGACGGTCGTGGCCCATTGGAAGGAGACGCATTAGATTTGATGAGAAACCATCGTTGAACTTGTATTCGACTAGTAGTTACCTGGAAGTTTGGCATCTATGCTTATCTAAGATAGCTGTCTTCCAAAAAAGACTTCCAATTTAGAGCTTGAAGGCGGATCTACACGGTAGAACGAGGGCCAGTCATTGGGTTTTGGTTTCGGCCATGAGAACTAATAGATAATTACCTATAGAATACAATAACCAGAGAGCTCGGACTACGCTCTTACACTCGCAAAAGATTTTATCAGTCGAATGATCTCATACCTAATAGATTGCTATGAAAGTTGTTTAATCCATGTCTAAGAGAGTTCAGCCGGAACGTAGGGTAGGAAGATGCGTTAGGGAATTAGGCCGAACAGGGCAAAATGATAAAAGGCTGTGAGCCTGACGGGGGAGCTCTAAAGTGTACCAGGCATGGTCCAAGTCCTTGCCTTATCCGCGATGGACACCATAGTATGACGAAGTGGCATACGAGCCCAGAACGTTATGTAAATGTCGGCATCAACGAGCGCCCGACTTGAAGCGCCCTCTTGTCTTCATCCTTACTTATGTTTCTTTGGCTCACCACCATGTGTGACTACAAGGCTACCACAGCAGAAATGTTCTCGGGCAATTTGATCAGCCGTTGTATGCAGCGTGATTGCCGGATCCTACGAGCGGAAGGATTTTAACATTCACCAAGGCCTGGCAGTGAAGCCTCGACGGCCGCTCTAAATTCTCATGGTAGACCCGGTCAGAGGATCCGAGGGGGCCAAAATGGTCTCATTCAAGGAGCACGATTGCCCCTTTAGCCTACCGATCTCCTCAAATAGCCCTGAAGAGCAGAGACATGTATTTGACGCACCGGTGACGCACAGACGCAGCGGAGCACTCCATGCCCATACAAGCACCCAAGTTGCCGCATATTTCTGGGCGTCTGGACGTAAATCGTATCTTTATGGGCAAATTGTAAAGCGATTATCGTGTTAATTCAACCGGAGCTTTGGGACAACAAAAGTTTAATGCTGAACAAGGCACGTATGTGCAGAGATGTATACATATTATAATTAGCTGATGAAGTGTTTCGATCGGGTTTGATAACGGTAAACTTTGTCGAATCGCAGTGTTGGGAAAAGTTTCCTCATGAATAACAACAATAAGAGCAACGTATATGTGCTAGTCATGACCTATCGACCAAACTTTCTCGGACTTGGGGGTAATGTGTGTAGAATATGTCCATCTTCAAATGGACGGTAGCACAACAGCATTAGGATCAACCACCTTGAAGACTATGCTTTCAGCATGCAGATGTACCACACCTGGCGTACGTTTCCGGGCTGCTTTGGATCGCCAATTCGATATACGTCTGATTATACAAAGTAATAGCCCTTTATCAACTCTCTGGGCAACAACGGCAGCTCGGTCATCCGCCAAGCATCCTACATTCACCCAAACTCATGAGGTGGGGGATTCTGGCTCGCGCGTCAAATAGCGGCATCGCCTAGTATACAGGATCACTTCCTTGTCCGTGCAGTTGTAGGCTCTCTGGTGAGCATACTTCTTCAGGGCCGTTTAGGTGGCCGGACGGGAGGCTGTATCAATACCTAATAGTCAACAACAGACATGTCTAGGAGTACTTGAGTAGTTTCTCGTTGTGCCTGAATTTGTAATATCATCCATGGATACCGAGAACTGTTCAGGTTAAGAGTTCTTCTTTGTCAGTTTGTCAGAAGACTAGCGAGATTCACCAACAATAGATTGATATAAGATGGTGTCCCAACCATAACGAAGGTCGATCGAGTCTCCTCGATACCTTTGGGCCACAGTCAATGCTTTGATTAGGACCTAAATTCTGCAAGTCTTACACTCCAACTTTAAGCCCGTCAAAACCAGCTTCTGTCATCTTTACGATGGATTCCAAGACCAAGCGGACACCCATTGCTGTGATTGGCATGGGGTGTCGTTTTGCTGGAGGGGTCAACTCTCCAGAAGAATTATGGTCTCTAGTGGCTGAGCGCCGAGATGGCTGGTCCGATGTTCCTCCTGATAGATTCAATTGGAAGTCCTTCTATCACCCAGACACTAATTCCCAGGGCACCACTAATCAGAAGGGCGGCCACTTCTTGGACCAGAACCTTGCCGTCTTTGACGCTGGCTTCTTTGGAATTCCCACTGCTGAAGCTGAGCTGATGGATCCCCAACAACGTCTGGTCCTTGAGACATCATGGGAGGCCATTGAGAATGCCGGGATTCCTATGGACGATTTCAAGGGGTCAGATACTGGCGTGTTCGGTCAGTTATGCAACCAGGCCCTTTACATAGGCGTGGATGCTTCACTCAAGACCACAGCAAATATCCATTTGGAAGCAAAAACTGATTGATAATGTTGCATAGTTGCCATGTGGGGTCATGACTGGGAACACCTTGTGACCAAGGACGCTGTGTCCTGCAACCGATACCAGAATACTGGCACTGCGAGAACGCTCCTGGCAAACCGTGTCTCATATCTTTTCGATCTGCACGGACCCTCAACAATCGTAGATACCGGGTGCTCCGGTGGGCTCGTTGCTGTGAATGTCGCCTGTCAGAGCCTACAATCAGGGGAGTCCAGCATGGCACTTGCAGGAGGGGTAGGGCTGATCTTCTCCCCGGATCAACTGGCTATGATGGCCCCTACAGGGCAAGTTGATAATCTCCACTATATAAACCACAAAGGTTGTCGTTACCTACATTACCAATAACTTCTCATCTAGAATTCTCAATCCGGAGGGCCGATGCTTCGCATTTGATGAACGCGGCAGCGGGTACGGCAGAGGCGAGGGCGTAGGTGTCGTATTACTGAAGCGTCTTGACGATGCCATTCGCGACGGTGATGTTGGTTCAGCCCTTTGCACCTGTTTCTGAAGAACAATATCAGATGAACTGAGACTGTCTAACCTTGCTCAATATTACTGTAGAATATCAGAGCCGTCATCCGAAGCTCAGGCTCTAACCAAGATGGTCGAACGAATGGGATCACGTTGCCGAACCAGACTGCTCAGGAGCAAATTGCTCGTAGATTGTTCGAAGGATTGGACTTTGGTCCCGCTGATGTGCAATACATCGAGGTGAGGAAAAGTTATCAATCTGAGAGATGCGATGTAGGGTTTCGAGGACCAGGCTGATAAGCTAACACAAAAATAGGCCCATGGTACTGGCACCAAGGTTGGCGATCTTGCCGAGATGAAGGCCATCGACAACGTCTTCAATGTGGGCTACTTGCGAAGTCAGCCGCTCATGGTTGGTACTGTGAAGCCGAATATAGGCCAGTACGTTTCTCAAACCCAGCGGCTCCTCATAAGCCATCCCTAGACAATCTTGTGGCCAATAAACACTGACATTAAACTTTGTTAGTACGGAGGCCGCCAGTGGTGTTGCAGGACTCATCAAGACAGTGATGGCCATGGAAAAGGGGCTCATACCGCCAAACATACTGCTCGAGAAGCTGAAGCCTGAGCTGCAACCTATCCTCGAAAAGGGTAACATCAAGGTGACCAAGGAACTTATCAAGCCCTGGCTAGATCGAAAACTCCATTACTGATACAAACTCTATACAACCAGATCCCTCAATCCTTGGAGGACTGGCCCGCGGTTGCGGCTCCGCGAAGAGCTGTCGTCAGATCGTTCGGCTTTGGAGGCACGAATGCCATGATTGCTATGGAGACATTCGGTGGTACGAGTTCTTGCCCATGGATAGTAAGACCGCAACAGTATCTAAAAATCTCACAGACTTGGATGTACCTAATGGTACCAATGGGGTGACCGCCCACTTGCCGCTGAATAGGCACAACGCGTCCATCAACGGCTTATCGCTTACAAATGGTACTCGCATCAGTACTGCTACTAATGACACCGGTCTATCACTTGAACGGCCTCGAATCTTTACGTTCTCAGCACGTTCAGAGCATTCTTTGCAAGAAGGAATCCGCAATTTCCAGAGATATCTGGAAGAGAACAACTCTGTCAATCTCGATGACCTCAGCCACACCTTGACGGCACGTCGCTCCCACTTTCAATGGCGATCCAGCGTTGTTGTGAATAGTTCAGCCAGCCTTCTGGAGAAGCTCAACAACACGACTGCGCGGGCGAAAGTTCAGCCACAGACAGCCAATGTCTTTGTCTTCACCGGTCAGGGGGCACAGTATTTCCAGATGGGATATCAGTTGATGCAGACTGGAACAGAGTTCTCACGTTCGATTCAGGAATCAGACCAAATCCTGAAGAAGCTCGGGGCTGATTGGAGCCTCACGGATGAGCTCTCCAAGGACGAGAACTCGACACTTCTGAACAACAGCAGGTACGGACAGCCGGCCAGTACGGCAGTGCAGATCGCCCTGGTTGATCTTCTCAAGAGTTGGAATGTCATCCCCGCAGCAGTTGTCGGCCACTCAAGCGGCGAAATTGCGGCTGCATATGCTGCGGGTGCCATCTCACAGTGAGTTTTATTCGCCACTTCGTATGAAGATGTGCTCAAGCATCATTATTTTTCCCATTTTCCTTTAAATCTTTTTACAATTTTAGTCCGGACTGACATTCTGTCTCACAGTAATAATGCCTTGCGGGTATCATATGAAAGGAGCTTCCTTTCCGATGCTGCGAAGAGTCGAGTTTCCCAGCCTGGAGCCATGATGGCTGTCGGCCTCGGTGAAGAGGAAGTTCTGTTTCACGTGAATAATCTAGACAAGACAGATTCACGTGTTGTGGTGGCTTGCGTCAACAGCCCCGTCAGCACGACCATCTCTGGAGATCGACCAGCTGTACTCGAGCTTGAAGCGGCCCTGCGAGCCAAGCAGATCTTTGCGCGTCCCCTCAAGGTCGACACAGCCTACCACTCTCATCATATGGCTGCCGTCAGCAACGATTACTTGTCACGTCTGGATGGGATGCAGGCTCAAGTAACATCAACGAGTGTTCGGTTCTTCTCGACGGTAACGGGCGAGGAGAAGACAGAAGGCTTTGGTGCGACATACTGGGTGGACAATCTTGTCTCGCAAGTCCGCTTCTCCCAAGCAATCGACTGCTTGGTTCGTGAGATGGGCTCTCAGAGCCTGACCTTCATCGAGGTCGGCCCACATAGGGCTTTGGCTGGCCCAATCCGGCAGTCTGTTGCTCATGTTGGGAATACTGACTTCTCATACCGGTACACTCCGACTCTTCTTCGTGGTGAAGATAGTTGCAAAGCCCTTCTGGACACCGCAGCGAGCCTCTATCTATCGGACAATTCTATAAATGTCGGAAAGAGCAGTCGTGTTGGTATTCGCTCCTCAAGGCCATCTCTGCTCCAAGACTTGCCTTCTTATCGCTGGAATCATTCAACGTCCTACTGGAATGAGCCTCGATTGAGTCGCGACTATCGATTTCGTCCTCACCCTCACCATGAACTTCTCGGACTGAGGAATCTCAGCTCTCCGGATAGTGAACCAAGTTGGCGCCTAGTGCTGAAGGTTGACGCTTTGCCCTGGCTCAAAGACCACGTCGTGGACAATTTCATCATCTTTCCCGGAACTGGATACATCACCATGGCCATCGAAGCCGTCAAGCAGCTCTGCCAAGACCAATACCCCAAGCGTGTCATCACAGGCTTTCAACTCAAGAATGTCTCTTTCAAAAAGGCTCTGGCAGTGCCGGAAACTCCAGAAGGGATTGAGCTCGTGGTGACGATGCGGAACTCAGGCACGACAGGCTACGAATTTCGCGTCTTTAGCTTGCCAGGTGGTAAATGGCAAGAAAACTGTGACGGTCAAATCATTCCCACCTTCGACCACGAGAATGACGAGGTCGAAGCTGGTCGGTCAGCTCGGTTTAGCAGTGAAGACGCCATCAGGCAGCTCCAGGGCGCTCGCACCGTCCAGTCTCCCCCAGTACACCAAGTTGAATTGTACAAGGAGCTGGAAGAGAAAGGCAATAGGTACGGACAAAGCTTCGCCCTAGCCAAGGAAGTGCAGCTGGCGGAGTCAGCCTCTCTGAGCAAGATTGGCTTGCCAGATGTTGCGTCGAGGTCCCCATACCGTTACTTGCAGCCATACACCGTACACCCTACATTCTTGGACGCCCTGATTCACCCATGCATCGTTCTATCTCAGCGCCATGATCTTTCCAAGGGTGGATCCACAATGCTGGTCTTCTTCCAAGACATTTTCATTTCCTCAGCAATCGCGAATACTTTTGGAACGAATCTCGAGGTTGTGACTGACATGAAGATGGTATTTCCCACGTCTTCTCATTTCGATGTGGTTGCATTCGATACAACTGAAAGTGATCAAGCAAGACCGGTCTTATGCATGAACAACGTCGAGCTACGCGTGGTTGGCACATCCCCAGGAACAACTTCATCACAGGAAGACAGCAACGAGAATCTCTTTACACCAACATGGGCCACAACTCCTGAGGATCTGACCGCCGAAGACCTTGTCAAGGCCACCATTCCACCGAACGTCGAAACTCTGGTACTCACTCCACAAGAGCGATTCAATGTCTTGCAATCGGCAAGCGCTCGCTACATCAAACTGGCTGTGGAGGAGGCGTGCAGACTGAATCCAGACAATCCGAATGGCTGTAAGGCTTCGTTGCTTACGCGCTTCAAGAAATTCGTCAATACGGGAGCAGACGAGCATTGGAACTTGCAAGGCGTCCCAGAAGACCGGGCGCAACTTGATAGTCTCCTATCAAATTGTGGCAGCGAAGGCGAGCTGGTCAGAGACGTAGGGCGAAACCTTACGAAGTTCCTGACAGACCAGACGGACCCTCTGCCATTCCTTTTCGAGAAAGGGAGATTGAAGCAAGCTTACGATATGGACGATGTCTTGCGTTGCAATTCATATCTCGCGGAATATGTCAGACACCTGACGTTCCAGAGAAGCAATCTCCGTATCTTGGAGGTCGGATCACATCCAGGTTCCGCGACGCTGCAAGTGCTACAGTCTTGCAGTCCAAACGGGGAGAAGTTTTGCGAAGTGTATACTTTCGCAGCCATTGGTCCTGCAATCTCACCCCCCGTCGAAGACAGGATCGTGGACAAATGGAAGCATCTCCTCGATATGAGAACTCTCGATCTCGCACAGGATCTTACTCCCCAAGATTTTGAGGAGCACAGTTACGATATCATTATCGCCTCGAACACTCTTCACTCGATACGATCGTCATCACCTTCAAAGTCTCTTAGCAATCTCAACAAGTTGTTGAGGCCTGGTGGCATGCTGGGACTGGTCGAGTGGATCCAAAGCACTCCAAGAACTAACATGATCACGGGATTGTTATCGGAGTGGTGGGCAGGTAAGTTTGACATATTTTGGTTTTATCTTTTCATGATGAGCTCCTCTAGAGATGTACTCCCTAGTTGTCACGACTTACACGGGAGGCCTCTGTTCTGATCATGTTATCTATAGGCCCCGAGGATGGCAATACTTTCGGCCCGTTGCAGTCAGTCGAACAATGGGATGAACATCTCGTCGAGGCATCCTTCTCTGGCACTGATCTAGTCGCGTACGATCTTCCGCAGCCGAGTGCCCAGTGCGCGTTTCTAGTATCTACTTTCACCCCGCCCGCTGAGGTGAATGGGTTCGCATCGCGTCAAGTGAAGCTTCTCGACATTCTGCATGAGCAACATCCTCACAGAAGCTTCTGTGATACCTTAGCGGCCACCCTGCTGAAGAAGGGAGTCAAGGTAACACGCCGTAGTTTGAGTGACACGGTCGTTGACAGCGAGACCTCATACATCGTCGTGGACTCGGCGGACAGACCTTTCTTGACTCACTGCACGCCCCAACAGTTCGATCTTCTTGTTTCCATCTTGACAACAGCCACGAGAGTCTATTGGTTCACTCTCTCTGCCAGTGGAGACCAAGATCAACGTCCCGAACACGGCATGATTACGGGGCTGTCCAGGGCAGCTCGCAGCGAGATCGACAACCTCAACCTTGTCACGGTCAACGTTCAAGACAAATCGACAGGAGACAACGACAAAGTATCCCAGCGACTCGCAGCTCTGGTCACCTCTTGTGAAAAGAGACTTGCTGAACATGCCACTCTCACAGATTATGAATACAGATTCTACGGTGGCAAGCTACAGATTCAACGCCTCGTACCCGATACGAAACTTGGGAGAGCAATTTCGAGGAAAGGTCAGGATGGTGATGAGGAGGAAGCCCGCTTTCACCATCCGGATCGACCCTTGAAGCTTCAGGTCGAAAAGCCCGGTCTCCTGAGCAGTCTTCGTTTTGTAGACGATGAGGCGCCGCGCAAACCTCTTGGTCCCGACGAAGTGGAAATTGAGATGCGGGCCCATGGGCTGAACTTCAAGGACGTCTTCATAGCACTTGGCCAGATGAGAGCTACCCAATCTATGGTAGGCGAAGGGGCCGGAATCGTCACTCACGTGGGAGCCAACTTTGAGTCGACATACCAATGCGGACAGCGTGTCGCCGTCGTCACAGGCACGCCCTACGCCAGTCGGTCCATCGTCCACGGCGACCTTATCCACCCGATCCCACAGTCCATGTCTTTGATAGATGCAGCAACCATTCCTGTCGCTTTCGCCACTGCCTATTACGGTATTGTTGATTGCGCGAACCTGTCCAGGGGTCAGACTGTTCTCATCCATGCGGCTTCTGGTGGTCTAGGGCAGGCGGCTGTTATGATATCCCAGCATATCGGGGCCACTATCTTCGCAACAGTTGGCAGCCGTGCCAAGGCCGACTTACTGGTCTCGAAATACGGTATTCCTGAGAGTCACATATTCAGCAGCCGTACACTAGACTTCGCACAAGGGGTTTCACGGCTTACCAATGGTTTGGGCGTGGATGTCGTTCTCAACTCGCTCTCTGGAGATGCTCTCAGAGCGACCTGGGACTGTGTCGCTCCTCTCGGCACCTTTGTCGAGGTTGGCAAGACAGACATCTATAACCGGACCAAGCTCGACATGGAGAACTTCGACAAGAACATACGCTTTGCCTCAGTTGACCTGATTGTGTTGGCGAGACGGCGATCTCGTCTCGTGCAGAGGCTTCTGAGGACAGCCTTCGAGCATTCTGAAGCCGGGTTCTTCTCGCCTCTACCGGTCACGCTGTTGCCCATCTCCAAGATAGAGCAGGCTTTCAGGATGATCCAAGCCCGGAAGCACACGGGCAAGATCGTACTCGAAGCTTCTCTTGATGTTGTTGTCAAGGCCACCCGGCGTCCACTCAGACTGTTTCCTGATGGCACATATATCATCGCAGGCGGGTTAGGGAGCTTGGGCAGACACATCTGCCGCCATCTCCAGACGCTTGGCGCGAGGCACATTGTTCTTCTCTCACGGCGGCAACTTGACAGCTATGAGCGTGTGTCCACGGTGCAAGAGTTGACGGTCGTCACTGAGGCAAAAGTGACGGTGATGATTTGTGATATCGTCAGCAAACACGATGTCTCTCGCGTAGTAGACGCCATTCGTCTTCGGGGCTCTCCAATCAAGGGCGTGTTACAAGCCACCATGGTCCTTTCGGTATGTTATTTGTCTCCTCTCACAGATAATTCAACGTTCCATTTCTAATGTAATTATTGACTGACTCCCCTTTGTAGGACCATCCACTTGATAAGATGACATTTTCTGATTTCCAAACGGCTCTCAGGCCCAAGGTGGACGGCACGAACAACCTTATGGAGAGTACCTCGAATGACGAACTCGATTTCTTCGTAATGATGTCCTCGGTCTCGGGAGTCATTGGACTCCGAGGACAGAGCAACTACGCAGCAGGAAACGCCTACATGGATGAATTTGCACACGCACAGGCTTCCAGGGGCAAGACTCATTTTGTTTCCCTTGACCTACCGCCGATTCAAGGGAGCCAAGCCGTATCCGAAGAAGTATCCGCAATCACGCAGAGGGATGGCGTCGAACTTGCCACGATCCAAGACGTCTTGGCTGCTGTCGAGTATGCAATGGATCGGGCTGGGCACGACGGCCACAATCAGGTCTTCCTTGGTGTGAGCCCCAGATCCCTACCCAAGCGCGCCGAAACGGGACTGAGGATCCCGCCGCTGTTCGACCATCTCTATGCAAAGGGACAACAAATTGCAGCAGGAGCACCCAGCAAGGGCGGACAGCAGCGCATAGATGTTGCCCTCGCTCAGGCGAGCTCAGTCGCTGAGGCTGAAAGACTGGTGATTTCATCCCTGGCGGAGAAGATTGCCTCGTTGACTGCAGCCGATGTCTCAGAGCTCAGCCTCGATGCTCCGGTGATCGATCTGGGGCTGGATTCCTTGGTCGCGATAGAGCTCAAGAACTGGGTGAAAAACACCTTACAGGCTCCAGTTCAGACCTCGGACATTATGGACGCGCCCAGTCTCAGGGCTTTGGCAGCGTTTGCGGCGCAGAAATCAGCTCTTGTGGCTCATGGGAGAGTCAATCAGGATGCCGTGGAGGTCAAGGGTGAGAGGTCACCTCCATCCCATGACAGAAGCGAGGTGAATGGTGTTGATTCTTTGAAAGATACCGAAAAGGTCACCAGCAAACCCCATACGGAATCCGACTGGAATATCGACGCCACTGAAGTCGTACTTCCAAAATTTCCCCTCCCGGCCCTGAAGGAAACCATGGATAGATTTCTCGAGTCAATCGCCCATCTTGGGAATGACGAGGAAATCAAACACACTCAAGAGGCGGTGGCAGAGCTCCTTGTGCCAGGGGGTACCGGTGAAAAGCTGCAAGCCCGCCTAGAGCAACGGGACCATGCCCTTGACAACTGGTTTATTGACTTGTACAACAAAGCCAACTGGACTCGGCCGCGGGAGATGAATACCAGACGACACCATTTCTTCGGGGCACTTGCGCTCAGTGCAACACCTCGTGGCCAAGCAGATCAGGCAGCCTTGGTCACGCTTGCGGCCCTCGACTACAAGCTCTCTCTCGACTCGGGAGAGGTTGCGAGAGACTATTCTAATGAGCAGCCTCAGTGCATGGAGCTCGTCCATTGGCTCTTCAACTCCAGTGCCATTCCCTGTGTCGAGAACGACCGCATTGATCGCTGGCCTGGAAATGACTTCGTCGCGGTCCTCAGGCGTGGACATCTCTACAGGCTGCCTCTGCGAGACTCTGAAGGCAATATAAGCTCCCACGCGCAGCTCCAGGCAGCCTATGGCGCCATTCTAGAGCAGACACCTGGAGATACCAACTGGGCGCCTGCAGTGACGACAGGCAATCGCGATATGTGGGCGAGGAATCGGGCGCTGGTGCTGGCCGCCGACCCAGCAAATGAGTCGTACCTGTCCGTCATTGAGAAGTCGCTCTTCCTCGTGTGCCTGGACGATTCTGCTCCGTCGAACAGCAAGGAGAGAGGTGCGGCATTCCTGCTGGACGACAATTCCAATCGATGGCTCGACAAGGCATTGAGCTTTGTGGTGTGTGCCAACGGCGTTGCTTCGACATTCTGCCAGCACGCCATGATTGACGGTCCGACGCTGGCTGGTCTCTGCAAGACGGTCAACGCTGCCATTCTCAACTCTACTCCGATTTCCACTGCTCCGTCAACGCTTTCACGAAACGATGCTTTCACGTACTGTCCTTTCATCTCGAACCCGGTCTTAGACGAGTTTATTACTCAGCGCCGGGCGCATCATCTCGAAACAATCGCAGGCTATTCATACACACGATTCGACCACACTGATCTCGGCACCGCATACCTGCGAGCCTACAGGCTCGCACCACGCTCTCTTCTCCAGGTAATCCTGCAGGTCGCAATCCGCAGACTATGTGGCTATCACCCAGCAACAGTCCTAGACGTAGTCAACCAGCGACAGTTTCAGCGCGGCAGGCTCGAGTGCTTCAACGCGTCCACGGCCGAGATCGTAGCCTTTTGCGATGCCATTAACGAGGATTCGCTAACTCCGGGAGAAAAGAGAGAGCTGCTTCTCGAGGCGGTCAAGTCGCACTCCAGGCTAGTTGCGCTCTCTGTCCGCGGGCGTGGGTGGGCGAGCCACCTGCTGGCGCTGAAGGAGGTGCTGGGCCCGGATGAGCAAAGGCCGGGGTTCTTTTCAGACCCGCTGTACGTGAAGAGCACTGGCTCGGCCAAGATGTTTACGAGTTTTGGCGATTCCGGCGCTGTAGACCTCGGGACTTGCTGGGGCGATCGCGAGGCTACCTGGGTGGCTTGTGAGGTTGACGAGAAGAAGTAAGCATACTCTTTCTTGCTTTTCTTTTTCTTCTCTCTTCTTCTTTCTTCTTTTCCTTCTCAATGTGGAGGTTCAAGATTTGTCCAATGAATTTGAGAGGCTGACATTAGATTGCAGGGCACGATTCTTCATCATCAATGGTGAGGGAAGATCGGATGAAATCGTTGAGCATATCCAATATTCATCTCAAGTAGTGAGAGAGATCATCGAGGCTGCTTGAGTACAAGTACAGAAGAATGACTGGCAAATTATTCAAGGGAAATTGGAGACAATTTATGTGTCAGGGAATTGTGCAACTGTAACAATGTAATCCGGGAGTCTTTTGTGTTAATAATTGTTCAAACTGCTATACTCAAGGCTACATGCCCTCATCCACCTGTTCTTTTCTCAAGTATTAATGCCTTTTACATTCTTATTCTCTTTCAACTGGCTGAGAAAAGGAGGGTTTACACACCTACATGTATGGTCCAAAAAGGAGAAAATTCATAAAAAGTCTATGTTTTACACATGTCTTCCATCTTCAACCTGTACTCCCTCCCATATGCCCATATGCATGACCCCATAGCCAGTCGGAATAATCAATTGTGCCAGTTCAGCTTGTGCCAGCCCCTCCTTATTCTAACATTCAGATAGACATTATCATATGGTGAACTCTGTATAGATTCAGACCTATCTGTGTTGAGGGACATGTTTTGCGAAGAGAACATTTTGCGCAGCTCAGACATTGCTGAGAAGTGCTGTAGTTGAGCTAGCTCTACAGGGGTGTAACCTCTGAGCTCTAGGCGGGGAGGCCCTGACACACCCCTCCCCCCCCCCCACTCAGAACGTCACTCCAGCTGCACAGCCTTATTTGAGCCTTATCACATATTACAGTCCCAACCAAGCTTGAATATCCTCAACCTCGTTGCCCTTGAGCAAAGAACGACAGGACCTTCAAGTTCCCCCTGGCCACGACGGTTGCAATCTCCAAATAATGGAGAGGAGGTTGACTTGACCTCTCCTCTGTCAACATGTCGGTCATTCTCTGTACCGGTAAGCAGAGCCTCCATCTTCAATCAACACCTCCGTGATCACCACGTTTCCAGCCGCCCACCATGGCGCAACACAGTGATCCTGCTAACATTCTTTGCGTCTCAGCCGGCTATGATCACACCATACGGTTCGTATATCCTCTCTCACGGCGTTCCCCCCCCCCCCCCCCTTCTCTCGCCTTCCCTCGTCGCGATACACCCTCCTGTCGCCCCTTTCCCCTTGCTGAGCGCGCGCGACGCTGACTATCGCGACGTGCTCGTCCCACCAACCACAGGTTCTGGGAGGCCCTCTCCGGCATCTGCTCCCGCACGATCCAGCACCCGGACTCGCAGGTGAACCGTCTGTGCATCTCGCCCGACAAGCGCTTCCTCGCGGCCGCGGGCCACCACACGGTGAAGCTGTTCGACATCAAGTCGACCAACCCGAACGCGCTGCTGACCTTTGAGGGCCACACGGGCAACATCACGGGCGTCGCGTTCCACTGCGAGGGAAAGTGGATGGTCACGAGCTCCGAGGACGGCACCGTCAAGATCTGGGAGACCCGCAGCGGCACCATCCAGCGCAGCTACAACCACGGCAGCCCCGCCAACGACGTCGTCATCCACCCCAACCAGGGCGAGATCATCAGCTGCGACAGGTCCGGCAGCGTGCGCGTCTGGGACCTCGCCGAGAACAACTGCAGCCATGAGCTGATCCCTGAGGAGGACGTGAGCGTGTCGAGCGTCACGGTTGCCACGGATGGCACGCTGCTGTGCGCCGCCAACAACAATGTACGCCCCATGTCCTTATCATCATCTTCTTCTACAAACACCCTCCTCTACCCTCCTCTACCCTTCCTTCCCTCCCTTCACATGTCGTCTCGCCCACCCACCAAAAGGAAAACATTCCCCCCTCCCCTGACTCTTTTATCTTTTCAAAAACTCTAGGGCAACGTCTTCGTCTGGTCCCTCATCCAGACCTTCGACCGCACCGAGCTGCAGCCCATCACGCACTTCAACGCACACAAGGAGTACATCACGCGCATCCTCCTCTCCCCCGACGTCAAGAAGCTCGCCACCTGCTCGGCCGACCACACCGCCAAGATCTGGGAGGTCGACCCGGAGAAGGCCGCCGAGCCCGACGAGAACGGGTCCCCGCGCCCGTTCCCGCTCGAGGCCACCCTGACCGGCCACCAGCGCTGGGTCTGGGACTGCGCCTTCAGCGCCGACTCGGCCTACCTGGTCACGGCCTGCTCCGACCACTACGCCCGCCTGTGGGAGCTGCACAGCCAGCAGATCATCCGCCAGTACAATGGCCACCACCGCGGCGCCGTCTGTGTCGCGCTGAACGACTACTCGGAGGCGCGCTAAAAGGGGTGGGATCAGTCTTCTTTTTTCTATTTTTTATATCACTGCTCTTGGGAGGACAAGTCGTATGCAGTGCTCTCTACATTGAAGACGGGTCGGACAGAGTCGATAAAGCCTTCTCTTACACAGACGTGGCATACTCGGAATTTGATGGAGCATCGCAGGGTGTATTGGGGGCGTTTACACAGGACTACGGATGACATTCGAATGGAAATGACTTTTTAACTTTTTTTGTCTTGTTGCGATTTTGTGTCATGTGTGTCCGCATCCTTTGACATTGTATGTTCCAGCAAAACGCGTTCTATCCAAAGGTCGTCCTTCCATCCTATCCTGCCCGAGTAATAAGATACTTGTCAGCCATCCCATTGGCATCCAAATCCCCAGAACGCCTTACTACATATTATGCAAAGAGACGCTCGCCCAAGGACTGCCAGACGATGTAAATACACATTACAGATTCAGATGCCTAGGCCTGTTGCCTTCACTGTTACCACGCATCACCCCAGCCATCCTCCTCCGTCGCCTTGGGCTTCATATCAATCTTCTTCGCTGGCGCTGCCTTGGCAGCTGGTTTGGCAGCAGGCTTCTTTGCCGCGGCAGTCGTCGTGGTCCTGCCATTCGACTTGCTGAGCCCTTTGGGCAGTGGCTTGCTTGCACTCTTCGATTTGGACTGCGCAGCCAGCCACCCTGCAAAGTCTGGCTCGTCGTCATCGCCGCCAAACGGCTTTGTGCTGCCGCTGCCACTACTGCTGATGTTGCGGGTCGGCAGGTCTTTCTTTGGTGCCGAGAACGTTGTTGACGAGGTCATTGATGCAGCGCCCGTGTCGTTGTCGTCCATATCCCCCATGTCTCCCCAGGCATTCGCGGCATCAGCATCGTCGCCCCATGCGTCATCTCCGGTGTCGCCCCAAGCGTCGTCCGCTGGCGGGGTATCGGCAAAGAAGGCCTCGCCTCCGGCATTGCTGCTCGACGATGGTCTCGGGAACGTGGGCGATTTCATTGCTTGCCGGTGGAGAGTGGAAGCTGAAGAAGTCGTCACCGGTGCAGGACGTTTTGCATCGGGCGCAGGTGTCGGGCCGTTGGACGATGTCGGCTGGATCTCGCCTGCAGCTTGCGACATCTTGTTGGTGAATGAGGAGATCGCCCAGCCAGCCCAGGATGGAGCAGACGACTCCGTCGCCACGGGTGTGCTCATGCGTGGCGCGTTTGCGCCCAGCTGCTGCGGTGGCAGCGCGGTGTCGGGCATGTCAGAAGCGGCCTTCTTGATCTTCCCTACGTACACATCCATCGTCTTGACAGCCTGCTCCCGAATGAGCTTCTCCTTATCTATCAGCAGCGGGCAGATTGCTGGCAAGATCCTCAAGGCGCAGTCTTCGTCACTAAAGCAGTCGCCCGTAACGGCAAGAGCCATGAGAGAGGCATTCCGCGCGTGAACAAAAGGGTCGCGTATAGAGCGGGTGAAGGCAGCAATGAGGACCTTGCTTCTCGAAGACGTGCCCAGGTTCTTTGCAATCTTGCCCAGACATATAGTCGTGTTCGTACGGATGCCAGGCTGCTCGTCATTTGCAGTCTTGGCAAGACATTTCAGAAGCTCCCCGTTGATGGTGCGGTCGGATAGCTTCCCGACTATTGTGAGGACGGACTTGAGCGTCTGCTCTCTGACGACGGGCGCCAGATCCGTGAACCCGGACACCAGGTTCGGGAATATCTTGTCGTTGACGATCTTCTGCGACAACCTATCGATCATCAAAGGCAGGTTGTCAAGCAGGCAGACGCGGATGGCTCTGTCGGGGTTCTGAAAAAGGCGGATCACCACGGGCGTAATCTTTGTGTCAAAGTCGTCCTCAGGGAGCTTGGTCGCAATCTTCATGACAACGCCGAAAGCCTTGGCGCCTCCTCCGCCAAACTCGACCGACTTGAGCAGCTCTGGCAGAACCTTCTCCTTGAAGAAATCTTCAGGGAAGTCGTCCGTCAATTGATCAAGGTCACTGGCGCGTATCTCGTCAGTATCTTGTTTCCTCCTTGTCGCCCTTCTTGGCTGGAGACTCTGCACAGCTCGACTTACTCGAGAAAAGCTTCGCGCTCTTCAGCAGACTTGATACCAAGGTTGTCGACCCCGTCGGTCAGCTTGATAAGCGGCGTGTCGAAGAACGAGCCGCGGCGAGAGCCCTGTTCTATGAAATGGGCCACACTCAGTCGAGACTTTGGGTTGGCATTGACCAGGCGCTTATAGCTTGCATGCATGCTCGGTGGTACGTTTTTCGTCTGGCCAGCCTGTTCCGGGCCTGAGTAATCACCATTAAATGATTCGAAGATGAGGATGCCGGTGTTGAAGGAGTCGACGGCAGAGTGAGGAGCTCTCTTGATGGCATCCCAGCCGGACCGAAGTTCGGGTGGCGAATATCGCGCCGAGTCGGGTATCAGGCTGCCGTAATTCTAAGGTGGAAACGTTAGCCGTGCGAGGACAACAAGACCTCATCGAGGACATACGTATATGATGGCATCGTCATCCTTGACGCTGCTCAGGATCTCGAAGCCGCCTAGCTTCCATTCTCCGCTTTCAGATGTGTATACGGAGCCAACCCTCACGTTGCCATGGATAGACGAAGCCTCGTCGTTGATGAACTTGACGGTTCGCTAGGTTCCCTTGTCAGCCCACAGCCTCAGGGAGTCTTCCCCGGATCATGCTTTGATCGTACCGCGACGGTATATATGCCCCACTTCAAGGTCTCGGGACTCAAGCTCTTCCGTCTGACATGCCAGCGCAGGGGCACCAGGCGCTCTGTCGCAATGTAGATATACGCATCGGTCTGAGGTTCGAGCCATCATCAGCCGCCCGTTTGGTATTTGTTGCACGATATCTTGCAGTAGTACCTCGACCGTGTCCAGCACCTTGATCACACCGGGGTGCCGTAACGTGCGCAGCTTCTTGAGGGCGTTCTTCGCAAGGGGGAGGAGGGAGCGGTTGGTGTTGATATCGAACGAGAAGATGCTGCAGTTGGAACCGTCTTCCTGGACGTGCGCCATCAGCTGTCTAGTACGTTCACGAGGGGCGCAGGGCCATTACGTACCCGCCTGGTGCCATTGTGCAGGGTCCAGATGGACTGGTCGACGTCGACAATATCTCCAAAGGTATAAGGGAATGCAGGGCCCTTGGCAATGGCAGATGCCACAGCAGACTTGAGGAAATCCATGGTGGACAGACCCCTTGGTCGCACAGAGGCGTTGATGGAGGTCTGACCATAAAAATCAAATGAAAAAAAGAAAGAAGAAAAAAAAGAAGAGAAAAGACGAACAGGTAGAGGCTCAAAGGAAGAGTACACAGAGAGGGAGGGAAATGCCAGCAACCTATAAAAAGCAATTCGTTCCAAGTCAGATTATAGCCGCCAAAGGTAAATGCCACTCGACGGCTTGTGCCCTGACGTTGCGCGATGGCAGGGTTCAGGTTATGGACTCTGGCTCTAAACGCCACGGCCTCTGACCTCTGTTGGCGCTAAGCCACCTGTGGAATAGGCTTGGGCGGTGAAGAGAGGCAGAATGCTACTGTAGTAGGAGAGAAGAAGAGAAGAGCTGGTCCCACCTGGCCATTTCCCACAGTGGAAGAAGGCCAGCAGCACGTATCCCAATAGGCAGGCACACGCAGGCATTGGTCTTTTTCCTTTCTCTTCTCAAACAATTTGAACCTTCTTTCACTTCACCCAACCCGCCTTCCTCCCAGGTCTATTGCGATTTCCGGCTTGATGCAATTGATGAGCTGGAGCAGACACCTCAGGTCTTGCCGGTGGGATCTGGGTGATGCTTTTGTCAGCCTCACAGCTTTTGGTGTTGGTTTGTTTGCATTGCAATTGGATACGTTCGTCCTTTCAACTACTTACTACATTTGATTGATGGGTTATTCCATCCACAAGCAGCCAGCCCGCCCCCAGGACTTCTTTCTTTTGTTGCCAAAGAGGAATACTACTAGTCTGTCAGGGCTCATGCGATACTACTGCCACTGCTGCTGCTACTGCTGCTGCTACTGCTACTACTACTTAACTTTCTTTTGCGCGGGTCACTCATTTTTCCTTATTTCCATACGGCCAGCCTGGCCCGGCTCGGGTCCTTCAATTTCCCTCTGCCGCCCTCAACTTTCCCATTTTGACAACAGCCATCCACTGCATACTTCTCGGGGCGCGTAAATTGAACGGTATGTCCCTAAACTATTCTTCTCCCTTGCTTTTTCTTACTCATCCTGTTGTCTCTATCTCTGCGTTTTCACACGCTCCTCTCCCCCCCCCCCCCAACCTTTGTCCCTCTTTCTTTTTTTTTTGATTTTTTTTTTTTGATCCTTGGCAGGCTGTCAATGATGCTCAAATGGTAAAAGGTCGGACTGTCCATGAGCCCTCTGGTCTTGTCGTTGTTTGTGCCCGACATATCCCCCAATCTCGTCATCTACCCAGCCATTTGCTTCGGCTGTTGTTTTGTTCTGCGCTGCCACTGCCAGGACACCACATCACGTCACTATCCTTCTTTTTCCCCTCCTCCTCCTCCTCCTCCTCCTCTCCTGGCCACAAAGCTCGAGCCTCCGCTTTCGTCGCCTGGGCGCAAGTGGATTGGGTTGTATGGAACATCAAGTCATATTACCAGCCGCTCACCGGAGTCCAACCTTGAACTGCCGCCATAAGGCAGGGCCAAAGGCTGCGGCACACATTTTACACCACCACACGCACCCATTCCTCGGCAAAAACCTTGTTTTTTGCACGGGGTCTGGTATCCTCTGGGCCAAACCATCGACGAAGCCGCTGCAGCTCGCACAGGGTGACGACTCCCTCAAGAGACTGAAAAGATCTGAGACGCCTGCCGGGTCAATCCATACGAAAACTTCGTGTCGCTTCTTCTTTTTCCCCCCTTTTTTTTCTTCTTTTTTTTTCTTTCTTACCCCTCCCAAGCACTTTCTAAGGAAATCTCTCTCTAGTGGGCTTGCTAACCTGCCGGCGCCATGCCCGCGCAGCTCGAGCCTCAGCTTGGCCGGGCCGCGGAAGGCCTGAAATGCATGATCTGCAATCATCCTGAGCAGGGAGACAAAGTCCTCGTTCCATGTAGTCGATGTGGAAGGACTTATCACCAGACGTGTCATCGGCCACCTCCGCAATACCTGTAAGTTGGGAGTCCCTCGCGCAGCTGAACCGCCCGCCACCCGTCTGTGCAGAGACGGACGTGCCTACTACTAGACAACGAATTGACCTTGGCTCTCGCGCGCGCCGGGGCGTAAGCGCCCGACCCCCACCACAAGCCGAACAAGTCTCTTTCTATCACCACCACATCTCTCAACACGATTATAACTTGCCCTCAACAGACGGCGCCCCGACACTGCTCCCTCGTCAACCTTCTCCATACTCCACTGCCCATAACTTTTCGTATCTCGTCCCTCACAAGCTGCGCCGGCTGACTTAATAATCCCTTAGCTTCATCTGCACGTGGTGTCGCAATCACGATCTGGCCAGAGACACAAAAAACCGCCCAAGTAATAATGGGATTGCAGCAGAGACCTCAACTCGGAAGCCAACAGCAGAGGCCGCCTCAGCTCAAAAGCCAACGCCAGAGGACGCAACTCGAAAGCTAAGAAAAAAAGATCCAATCTTCCCCTTGGTAGATCTCGCGACCATGTTCCCGCCTGGCAACAGCTTCCCACCTGGTAACAACAGTAGCGGCAACAGCAGCAGCAACCCTTTCCTGTTATCGGACGATGAGGCGGAGAGCTACTGGGCGAGGGCGAAATGCCGCGTTCCCAATTGCGACCAGGACGCAGCCAAGGGCAATGTCGCATGCACGCATCACCTGATCGGACTCGTCCCAAAGTCGTCTTTTGAGCCTCATCGCCCTGTACAGAGCAACGGCGCTCGGAAAACCCTGGGGGCCGAGACGACCGCCAGGAAGACGGCTAAGAGACGCCCATTGTACCCTGGCGAGAGGATCCTGAATCCCCAAATGTCTACAGAATTACAGAGCGGCAATCTACCAAGAAAGATCACGTCGCAGAGAGCCGTGGACTCGCAATCGCGGCCAGTCGAGCGTTCCGCCAACAAGAAGCAGCGGGCAATCTCGCCGACGTTCGAACCGCCTGGCTTCAATTCTGCACCATTTCCCTCGCCTCTTGCCCTGCCGAGGGCATTCGCCTACGACGGCAAGCAGAATGGGGCCTCAAACGCTGTGCCCGGTCCATTACCGAGATTGCATGATGATCTGCACACTCTAGAATCCAACGCCACAAAAGCTCAAGAGAATCCACTGAGTGCTCCGTCTTCATACACTGAGTACCTCAGAACTCCCCTCAACAACTCGATACCTGGTGTACGGCCACAACTCCCGAGGCTGGGTGAAGAACCACGCCCGATGCCGAATGAAGAACCACGCCCCAGGCTGAATGAGGAGCCAACGGGCATTGCGAGTTGGGGCAGTTCTGATGATGAAGTCAACGCCCACAATGTATCCATCAACGCATCTGCTGAAAAAGCACCGCCTCACAAGACACCTCTTGCTAAGCTGGACGGCGACAAGGAGACTTCCATCAAGACAACACCTACCAAGACGAAGACTGGCCAGAGCGAAAAGGTGCCTGCCCCGCGATCCTCAAGAGCCCGACCCGCTGCAAGCACACCGCCGTTAGAGAGACAACGACGTCGTCTAGCTGAAGAGAAGGACACGTCCATCCTAGATTCCTATATATACGGACAGCAGGGCTCCTCCCAACCTGCTCCACCTGTGATCGAGAAGCGACTCGGCCAGCAAGAGCATCAGGTGCAGGGGGGGCATATCCGGTTTGGCCATTTGGATCCCCGGACTCATCGATGCAGACCGCACTCAGAAGCGTGGTATCTGCAGAAAGAGGGGGAGATCAAGGCCCGCGGAGGAAGAAAAGCGAATTTAGGCAAGGCAGCGGAGAGATTGAAACAACAACGGGCGCAAGAGAGCCCTGAGGACTTTGAGGAAAGCCTACCAGATCGCGTCCGCGAGAATGAGGACTGGGTAGGCGCACTGCGCTGGTTTCGTGGTCAGAACAGCAAGACCGAAGAGCCCGCTGCCGCCCCGGCAACTCCTGTGAGGACCAAGCGGCCGTACGTTAGACGAAAGCCGTTCGGACAGTGACGGGAAAAGTTGTGCACCACAAAGTCCATAACATGGGCGGCCCGAGACGAAGAGCAAGCCACAAGCTCGGGGAGATGGCGCAAACTCGTACACAATTGGAGATGTACAACTTGTACACTATGTTGCAGTATTCATAGTCGGCTGCATCAGAAGTCGTCCCATAATGAGTCAGAGCAGCTGGACGATCCATCAGGGCTGCTGGGGGAAGAAGACGCACAGAAAACCTGTGCAGTAGTGTGCATGAACTTTACAGAGGAAAAGTCCTCAGCGCTTCAGGCGGCGTAATCACTACTAGCACTTGTGAGAAGCGCTCAAAATTGACAAAAGAAGACATACTCCTCAGTTGCCGCAAGAGACTATATAATCAAGCAACTTCGGGACGCCAACCTAAGGGGGCCATCTTACTGGCCTGACATCAAGAATATACGTTGAATCCTCTTTATCCTAGACCCAGGAGAGTCTTGATCATTTGCTACTCGTAGAAAGCCTTCTTATTTGATGCCCACTTTTGCAAATTATCGCAATTAGCCATCTAGGTACAGACAAGGCTGTGTACGCCCTAACCCTAAGCTCAGCAAATCGCGCAGGCTTCGCACTATCTAAGTCGCAAGGCTTCGAAACCAAACTACCATTCCAGAACAATGTCTTGGCACAATCAGGCCACCGGGCAAAATGTCCAGAAATTAAATCGAGTCGGATCGAGTTCATACGTTCCTTTTTTTGTGTGGTTTTTTTCTTTCTTTTCTTTCTTTTCTTGGTCTGCACTCGTCTGCACACTTGAACATCGGCGGCAGCGACAGCGCTGCTGTTAGGGCCTCGGCGGCGTCGTCGTAGTGCTAGTAGGCCTAAGTTCGGGTTGTCTTGAGTCTGCTGTGCACTACTATTTGGGGGAAAACCTACGTCGTACCCTTTTTCTTTTTTTCTTTTTTTTTCTTTCTTTTTTTTCCCCCTTCAAATCCTATGCAGACTGAGCCGTGAGGTTTGAGTCATAAAGTCATCGTTTACCAAATCAGGTCTTGGATAAGGTTTTTCTTTTCTTTTTTTCGAGGGTTGATGATTGGAGTGAGTAAGGCATTGATTGTCAGCGGAACAAGGGGGGGGGACAGACAATGAAGGTTCAGAAGGGGCTTGTAGTTTGAGTCAATGGCATAGTACGGATTGGTTTCGGTTGAAGGTTATCTTGCATTCATGCGTGCAGACGGTCGTTTCTCAAGTAGGTAAGTAAGTTAGGGTCTGGGCCACTATTGCGAGGAATGTGCTTGAGGACCATGACAAGTGCTGTTACGGAGGCAGGTAAAATAGACTTGGGCAATGTCGGACCACCAACCAAACCTTTACGGCCTTTATATACATATATGTCTATCGAGAATTATCGCGCGGTCTTGCCATTAGAGCCTTGCAAAGTAATCAACAAATACTACCGAGGCCACCCATGCTCGTGAATCAAGAAAAAATTCAGGGGTTTAGATCATTATTGTTTCCAGATTGGTTCTGACCAAGGCCAGATTTTGTATTCAAAGTGTTCAAACAAACACAGGAGAATAAATTGAATCGACCAAACGCCGAGCTTTTTGACCTTTAGACCTGATATAAATAAAAATGTACGCCTGCCTCCCATTTTACACACCGTAGACTGGCCAACTTTCTTTTTGATAAATGTGAGTATACCTCCCAGTCGCCCCCCCCCCCCTTCAAAGGGATCTCTCTTTTCTAATGCCCTTTCCCTCCTTTCCTTCTTTTCTTTGTTTTCCTTTTATCTCTTTGCCCTTTTTTCTTTTCTTTCTTTTTTTTCTCTCTTCCTTTTCTTCCAAGCCTCTCACAACTTTCTCTTTTCTCATATTCCCTTCGACAGCAGGTTCAGCGCACTCCCCGCAAGGATGAAACCAGCCTGGTCCCGGCTGACGGCATGTCTCACAGGCACCTCAAAGGCCTCCCCGCCTCCGTTCTTGCGCACCCTCAGCCGCACCTCGCCCTGGCCCTTGTTCAGCAGCATCTCGTACAGGCCAACGGTATCGACCTCGTCTAGCGCGTCGATCCTGTCGTAGTCGGCCTCGTTCTCGAGCGTCAGCGGGACGACGCCCTGCTTCTTGAGGTTGGTCTCGTGGATGCGCGCGAAGCTCTTGCACACGATGATGCGGGCGCCGAGGTACCGCGGCTGCAGGGCGGCGTGCTCGCGGGCCGAGCCCTCGCCGTAGTTGTGCTCGGCGACGACGAGCCAGGGCCGCCGGGCCTCCTTCCACTTGCGCATGAGCTCCGGGATCGTGCTGCGCGTCCCGTCCAGGTCGTACGCGGCGTTGACCTCGCCCGTCGCGGCGTTGACGGCCGTGTTGAGCGTGTTGGTGGCGATGTTGGGCAGGTGGCCCTTGTACTTGAGCCAGGGCCCCGCGGCCGAGATGGTGTCGGTCGTGCACTTTCCTTGGACCTTGACGAGCACGCGGAGGCCGGTGAGGTCGGACGCCGGGAAGGGGTCGAAGGGGTCGAGCAGGGCCAGGCGCTGGGAGTCCGGGGAGATGGCCACCTGGACACTGGCGTCGGGCTCCTGGCTCGCGACCTTGAAGGTCTCGTTGCCGATCTCGAAGGGGGTCCTGGGGTCCTCTACGCCCTTGGGTGCCGGGAAGCGGAAGTCCTTTCCGTCGGGCGTCTGGAGCGTGTCCGTCATGGGGTTGAAGGTCGTCGACCCGGCAAAGGCCATGGCGGTCACGATCTCGGGGCTCGCGAGGAAGTTCATCGTGTCGAGGTTGCCGTCGTTGCGGCCACGGAAGTTGCGGTTATACGAGGTGAAGATAGCATTCGGTGTTCCCTTCTCGACACCGTCGCGCCGCTTCCACTGCCCGATGCACGGCCCGCACGCATTCGAGAGCACGATACCGCCTGCGTCGGTAAAAGTCTCGAGGACACCATCGCGCTCAAGAGTCGCCCGGATCTGCTCGCTACCAGGTGTGACGTAGAAGTCCGTGGCCGGTTTGAGCCCCGCTGCCTCTGCGGCCTTGACGATGCTCTCCACGCGCGTCATGTCTTCGTATGAGCTGTTTGTGCAGCTTCCTATTAACCCTGCCGAGACCTTCTGTGGCCAGTTCTCTTCCTGCACCGTCTTCTTGAACTGCGACAAGGGTGTGGACAGGTCGGGGGTATGTGGTCCGTTGATGTGTGGCTCGAGCTCGGACAGGTTGATCTCGATCAGCTGGTCGTACTCTGCGCCCTCGTCTGCCTTGAACCTGAAGTATGCGTCGTCCGAGTTGCCAACGCCAGGGAAGTTCTGGAAGATCTTGGCGGCGCTCGCCAGGTCCCCTCGCCTCGTGGCCTCCAGATATCGTGCTGAGGCTTCCGTGAACGGGAAGATGGACGTCGTCGCACCCACCTCGGCACCCTGTCAAACAAACATAGACACAGTCAGCTCGGTCCCTGCCCCCAACGAAGCTCCCACAGGCCCTACTAACCATATTGCAGATAGTCGCCATGCCAGTAAGGCTCAGACTCTCAACGCCAGGGCCCGAATATTCAATAACGAACCCCGTGCCGCCTCTCACGGTCAGCCTGCCGGCCAGGTGCAGGATCACGTCCTTGGGGGCAACCCAGTCGTTCAGCTTGCCCGTCAGCCTGACGCCCAGCACCTTGGGGGCCTTCAGCTCCCACGGCGCGCCGACGAGGGCCTCCACCGCGTCGGCACCACCGACCCCGATAGCAACCGTGCACAGTCCGCCGGCGTTGGGCGTGTGGCTGTCGGTGCCCAGCATCATGAGGCCCGGGCGGGCGTAGTTCTCGAGCACAGTCTGGTGGATGATGCCGGCGCCGGGCGGCCAAAAGTCGACGCCGTACTTCTTTCCAGCGCTCTCGAGGAAGTCAAAGACCTCGCGGTTAGCGCTCAGCCCCTCCTCCAGGTCCTTGTCAGCGCCGCGCTCGCCCACGATCAGGTGGTCGCAGTGGATGGAGGCCGGGATCGCGGTCCGCGGCAGGTCGCACGCCATGAACTGCAGCAGGGCCATCTGGGCGGAGGCATCCTGCATGTTGACACGGTCCGGCTTGAGCTGCAGGTTCGCGCGGCCACGGATGTCGCGCCCGCCGTTGGTGTTGGAGAGGAGGTTCTCTTCGGGCTTGTCGAGGTGGGAGTAGAGGATCTTCTCGGCCAGGGTGAGGCGCTGGGCCCCGAGGACACGCCGCACCTCGGCATACTTGTTATGAAGGGTCTCGTAGGTCGGCGGCAGCGCTGGGCCTGTCGAGAGGAGGCGGCGGGTGCTGCTTGGTAGGGGCCGGCGGAGCTGGAGGGCAGCGCTCTATCATGATGAAGAAATATGGTTCAGCAAGTCTTTAGAATGGTGGAATCTTGGGGGAGATGTTTTGCTGTGGACGGAGACTTACCCTCGCCAGCGCCCCCGAGCGTCTCGCAGCATCAATTGACCTCATCTTTGGGCAAAGGAGGCACCGATGTATCGAGAGTGACCGCTTCAGACGGCTCGAACTCGAGAAAAATCGATTTGTTTTTTCCCCCCCAAGAAATGTCAAAAGAGTCAAGCTAAATCTAGGACCGATTGCGGAGTCGTGGCCCACCGCGCAACTTTTGGGGACAGGGATCTCCCTCCGCCAATCACCAAGTGAGCCATTGTCAGCTCCCCCAAGTCAAACAACACTCTAAAAAGAGAGCCTGAAGAGCGATTCAAGCACGATAAAATCCACCCTCCACTCTCGTCCAATACTCTGGAGTATGGATTGCATGCCCAGAAAGAGGACATCCTCACCAGTATATGATGAAGAAGAGGAAAACACGAGCAGAGGCATGCAATATGAATCTCCTCCATCACTGCTCATTACCGTTTGAGGTGAGCAACCAAGACACAAAAAAAAAGTAGCGAGGTGCTGTTGCAGATCACAAGTGCGCAACGCAACATGACCATGGCTCAGGAACAATATTTTCTGCGTAATACAACATATCAAACTTGAACTGCGTTTCATTGAATTGAAAGGGATATCTATCGAGTGGTTTCGTAACCGGTCGTTGGTAGAGTCGAAGAGGACCTCGCCTCATATAATGGAATGGACCAAGCCTCTCTGTTTTCCAATCTCAGCCTACAAAAAGCTCAAAATTGAACAAGCCTAGCAGATGAGACCATCTCATAAAATAAGGAAGATCGATCGTTCGACAGCTCCACCGAGGAAGAAAGTCATCACTATCCCTCCTGACGCCGACTCCCTGATGATAACTCTGCTCGGCAAACACCGCGGCAGGCAAGTACTGTAACGAAAGAACGTAGCATCAAGACGACCAAAGACGACCAAAATAAACAGCTTAGACAAAAGTTGGGGCAGTGTAAATGAGTGATGTTAGGACCACGGCACCGACTGTGGCACCACCAAGTGCGGCATAACCAACTCGTTCGGCGAACTTCCTCATCCTCTTCGCCGGCCTTGCTTCTGCTTGACCCGTCTCCCCTGGGGTGGTGGGAGGTGAGGGAAGGGGAGCTTGGAGAAGAATCGGGCGCGGTGAGGGCGTGCGAGGCACCTCATGGACCTGGGCCTCGTTGACAGCCTCCGTCATCGGCGTACCTCGAGCCCAGGCAAGGTCGGCCTCGCTCAGCTCGGAGATCTCGGCCGCCTTCCGCTTGCACTTGTTGTCTTTCTGCTTGTTCGCGTCCTCTTCCTTAGCCAGGCTGCAATGCTGGTTGGCGGTATGCTCCTCTCCATGATGCAGGTCCTCGGGGCTCGGGAGAGTATCCGCGTGGGCTTGTTGATTCGGAACGATCGACGGAGCGTCGCTAGCCTGCTCGTTCCTTCGCAGTTTCAATAGATGTAGTTCGTACGCGGAGGCAGGCTCAAACTCATTTGGATCGTAATCAGTCCATGACGCAGCCGGGTTTCGATGATTCGCCGTGGAATCTTCACAGCGCTCATCTTCAACGCTCGTAGGCACTTGAGCCGGATTACCAACCGCGTGGTTCTGAGGGGGTGAAGGAGGCGCGGGAATACGTCCCGGCGGCGGAGCCTCACTACCCGCTGACTCGTCGACACAAGACATCTTGCAGTGGGTCGTAGACGGTTCAGTCATAGACACGGGGGAAGTAGGCTCAGGTGCAGAAGCTTGGTCCGTGATGCGGGCAATGGCCAGCTTGTTGTGCTCTCTGGCTTCGAAGAAGGCCGGCTTTCCGCTCTTCTGGCCCATGGTCGCGGCTGAGATGCCTTCATCAGGTGCCTCGGCCCGGTCCTTTGCAGCGAGACGGGGGAGTCCCTGAGGGCCGTTGCTAACGCATGCGTCGCCCGCACTCGTACGGCGAGGGCCATGGGGGAGAGCTGCGTCAGACGGGCTGGGAGCCCGAGGGCCAGCACCAAGCATATCCACCTCATGCGTGACCATCGGTGCGGGGACACCGCCGAAAGGCTCCGTCCGTGGAATGGAGTCCCATTCTCCAGGCGGGAACATCGTGTTCAGGGAAGGCAGGCGGGGTGCCGTACAAGCAGGGGCCTGGGCGTGAAGTGGGTGGAGTGAGGATGGCCCACAAGACTCTTCGGGATGCTCAGACAAGCGTGTCGTCATGTCGGACGGCTCTACAGCGTCCATATCATCCGAGTCTGTATCATATAGGAAGACGCCTTCCGCTTCGTTCCCGGGGGAGGACGAGTGGTCATCAGAGCCGCCATCCGTTAGCTCTCCTGCCGAGTCTGGAGAGAACGTCTGCCTAAAGGTCTCCATGTGTTCTACCATCCAATGATCAGAGCTGTCGCTGAGATCGAGGGACTCTAGTGAGCCTTCCGCCTCGGAGCACATGAGATCATCGTCTGAAAGGACGACCGATTCCTCGTAGTTCTCCGAGCCGGGCCCGTGGGCAGATTCTGCATCAGACATCAGGTCGATGGCCCCATCGGCCTGAGGGATCGATGTCGGACGGATGTCGGAAGGCTCCCGGTGCAATAGGTCCTTCTCGATATTATGGATGGCCGGCCCAGTGCTAGAGCTTGGCAGCGGGTCGTCCATCGAATCATCGAGAAGCTCATTGTCGTCGGTCGAACAGTCGTCGGGGACCGTGAACACGCGGTTGGGAGAGGTAGTAGTAGGGCGGTCACTTGAAGCGAAGTGAGCACAGCTGACCGTTACATGACGAGGGAGAGGACCTCAACTCACGCATCAAGAAATGTCACCGTGTTCACCTTCATGGTGGCAGGCTGGAAGGTCCGCTCGTTGCGGTACACAGGCACGCCAAAGAGGAGGTGATCGTTAGCCCGGAGCGTCCTCTCAGAGCATAACTTGACGCCGTTCAGGTAAGTGCCGTGCATAGAGCTCGAGTCCCGGACTGTGACAGCCTAGTGATGTGTTAATTTGAATGACCGGCGCCGCATGACGTGGGGGAGACAGCTTGCCTTGTTGCGAAATTCGGCCTTGATCTCGGCGTGGTGTCTGCTCATGACGGGAGAGTCAAACCAGCAGTTGTTGACAGCACCCTGAATATCGAGGTTGGGGCGATTACTAGATCGGCCAATCCTTACAAAAGGGTGGGATTCGGTCAAGATGATCCGTCTCTCTGGGAACGAGATATCGCTAGGAGTCACGACGGAGAGCCTGACGATGACTGTGACGAGAGGCGATTCCATATTAGCCTTTGTGGTTTCGCTACCTGTGGATGGAAGCCTGAAGGCAAAGAGAGAGGGGGGGGGAGGGGGAGGAGCCCGAACTTAAATCTGACGCAGACAGACAGAAGGGCGACCAGACAAGGCAATCAAGGCGGGGAAAGGGGAGCTATGCGGCAATGCTGGGCTGGGTGTTGCGCTGCAGTAATGGGGAGCTGCTCACCTCTGTCCTCCTCCTCCATGTGTGAATGATTCATGACGACTGCAACCGCAGCTAGGTTAGGTCGAGAGCGGGCGCGTTGGGGTTTTGAACCGGATTCAAGAACAGCGGCGGCACCAGAACGAGGCGGAGACAGGTGGACGGGGGGGTTTCGGAAGGGGCGACGAGAGCGCAGGGCGGCAGTCGACACCGTACCACGAGCTGGCTGGGGAGAAGTTCTGTCGGGATGATCGAGAAGGAGCAGTGGGAGGGGGGGGTTAAAAAGAAAAACTGGCGAGGGGAAGGTGAAATAACCGCCAGCGGATGGGTTGTCGAGAGGCCCCAGGAGGTGTGTGTATGGAGTCGATGTTGGTTGACGAGTTGCAAAGTGGGGTCGGGGTAGGACAGCTTCGTAGCAGCTGTCTCTCCAGGCTGGTACAGTAATCGGGTACTAATTGGGCGCCCAGCTGGAAGGGGGTAAGAGCAGGTGGCCCAGGCAGCGAGCTACAGTACGACCTAAAGTGCGTGCGTTGGTTCGGGGCGGATGGTCACACCCCCCAGCCGTGGCCCGTGTCAACTACTGGGGGGGGGGGGCTACTTTGTACTATACAACCTAGCATCATCGATGATGGGCTGACTTGGGGCTAGAAGGACCGAGAGCCTCGTCCTCCAAAAGATGGGATTTCCTTTGAAAGATGCGGCATGGGCGGGTCACTGGCCATATTAGATAGTCGTAGTTGGAGGCCCCACTGGCACAGCAAGCCGCGGGAAGCAGAAACGCGGAGGGATAAAGAGCTGCTCCGTACTGTACGCTGAGGCTTACCTCACTACCAACTGAGGAAAAGGGTGCGGGCTACCGTATGACTTCCCAACTAATGACGTGCTGACGGCCATTTCTGCGATCCTCAAGGGGGAATACATACTTAGGGAGTCATCGCACCGTGCTCCTCCGCTTTCTCCTCGCAAGCCTCGGCTGAACAGTCTATCAATACGTGAACTCTTGGTAGCCCCTTCACCGTCTTGGGTGACCACTACTCTCTCTTTCTCTCTCTCTCTCACAAGCAGGCGGAAGGAGGGGGGGGGGAGGAGGAAGAGGCGGGGATGACGCTTCGGGTCTGGCGGCCTATCATTGGCGGCGGGGTTGGCGGACAAGGCGGGGCAATCTCAAGCAACCACTTTAACATGCGCACGTGCACAGACCACTGGGGGGAATCCGCCATTCAGTCATGGCCTCCCACATGTCTAGGGTGAGCTCGAGTACCCGAGTCTTCGCCCGAGGATTAGAAGAATACCTCGTGCCTGTAGTACAAGTCGGGCAACAAGGAAAGCCGAGAAACAAAAAAAAAAAACAAAAAAAAGACACTTGTCAGACATCAGTAGCGAAAGCAACATGCTGAATTAGACACGCCGGCTGATTTATTCACTGGTGGCGGCGTATCCAAAAACTGGGCCGCCGACCGGCTTGGGCAATGTCAGCAGGCTTGGGCTTCCTTCCGTACCCCTCCAGGAGCAACACTCACTACTTACTACCAGGTGCTAGGCTACCCAGTCGCACTAGGTGACGACCGCCATTGTCCCTCCCTACCTAGCGCACATTCCACAGATTTATGTTGTGTTTTGAGGAGATCAACTTCTTTCTTTTTTTCCCCCTTCAAACTCACTCACCCACTGCACTGACAATAGCCACGAGCTGTCAAGCCAAAGACCACCGACAATAGCTTTCCACAAGCCCTCCACAGTACCAGTCTACGACGGTCTATATAATATATTCATCATCTCCATGGATTTTGTTCTGAATCCGATTCTGTCCACCAACTGCTTCTCCGTCTTTGCATCGCAGCGACAACACAGACGCCTCGATCATTCACCGCATTTAGCATACACCATACAATCCTGATTCGGACTTTTCGAGCAGCTGTGACCCCTCCCGTCAAACGTCTGACCACAGCAGCCAAGGCCGTGTACCGGCATACCACACCAAACAAGCCAAAAACTCCACGTCCGACGGTCGTCTTTTTTTTTTTTTTTTTTTTACCATGCACGACCTCCGCAAGAAAGCCCTCCTCGAGAGCGGCAAGACCATCTCTCGCAAGGCGCGCTCGCGACCCGACTCCAAGGCCGGCACGCCCGTCACATCCCCTGGCCACTCGCCCCGCGGCTCGCGCAATGTCTCGCGCGCCGGCAGCCACTACGGCTCAGACGACTCCCACTCTGACGAGTCCGACCTCGACGACGTCATGACCATGAGCACCTTCTCCGGCTCTGACCCGGGCTCCGACGCCGGGGATGGCGCCAGCGGGCTCGCCTGGATGGAGAGGCTTCAGGCGCGCGTGAGCCAGATTGTCGCGGGCGGCCGGAGTGGCGAGCGCAAGAAGATGAGCAACCAGGAGCGGGAGGACATGCTCAGGTCATACCTCCATCTGGTTCGCCACTACTTTGCGCAGTCCGAGATCCAGGACCCCATGGACGACCTCGTCCTGGGACTGGTTCGTGCCGTCAAGTCCGGCGGCAGCCCAGCAGAACGGGCCCTCGCCGTCAAGGCCCTCGCCGTCACCATCCTCACCAACCCGACGGAGAGCGTCCTCGACCGCCACATTTCCGCGCTTACGTCGACGGTCGAACAAGAAGACGAGAGCGAGGAGGTGAAAATCGCCGCACTCTACACCCTCGCCACGGCAGCCATGTACGGCGACGGCTCGATCCCCGCGGCAGAGGACATGCTGCAGTATATGATCGCGATCGTCGAGAGCGACGGCCACACGGCCGCGGCCCCAGACTCCGCAGGCGTGGTGGTGGCCGCGCTCAAGAGCTGGGGGTTCATCGCGGCGCACCTCGAGGACCTGTCAGACCAGAGCGAGCAGGCGATGGAGGCGTTCGTGGAGCAGCTCGACAGCAGCGACGCCTACGTGCAGACGGCGTCAGGCACCAACATTGCGCTGCTGTTCGAGTCGGCGCGCGAGTTGGAGGAGGAGGGGGGGGGCGGGGAGAAGCTGAACCTCCAGTATGACCCCAGGAGGCTCGCGCAGCAGATGCGAGACATCTCCAGGGACGCAAGGGGCATGTCGAAGCGCGACAAACGGCACCTGAAGAGTGACTTCAGCAGCATCGCCACGGGTCTGGAACGGGGCAAGGGCCCAGGCTACTCGACCGCTGGACGGCCGACGTCCAATCCGAACAAGGGCGGATCGATGGTGAACAGCGCACATGGAGATGACCTCAACGAGTTCGGGTACAGGGAAACCATCTTTGTGGGCAAGCAGAAGGTCACAATTGACAGCTGGGCGCTCTCGGCCAAGATCGAGGTCATGAGGATCGTCCTCGCAGGAGGCTTCCCTACACATCTGGCTCACAACAAGACGATAAAGGAAATGCTCTGAGGCAACCTTATAGCCCCTTGTTTTCTTCTTTTGACTTTCTTGTTTGGTTTTGTTTTGTTTTCTTGTCTTTTTTTCTTTCTTTTTTTTCAATTCTCATATACCCTATTTGGGCTAGAGTTCTGGCATGGTTGATTTTTTTTATTTTATTTTTAAGAGGGAAAGGAGGGGAAGGGTGGGGATCAGTACGGAATGAGCTGAGAAAGGCGAGAGAAACGAAAGAGAAGGGTTCACACAACATACGAGACATGCTCCGTCTTGAACGGTTTACGATCAGCATGCCACCATCAGCGTCTTCATGACCGATTTTGCACGAGAGATTGGGTAGAGACCGCATTTCATTACATGCATCTTTGATCAGCTTACCAAGAACATATAATTTATTCAAGGTCTGCTTTCCTACCCCAGGCAAGAAAAGGCGCCATCATTTCTCGTGATCGGCCGATGGGTGAAGACAAGAGAGTCTCAAATCTGCGCCCCCCGAGGTGAACAAGTCGTCGAGCAAAGCCCAACGATGCAGGCCGCCCGCCCCCTGCCCCATGTACGCATCAATTGATTGACCCGACTGACCGACTCAAGAGCAAAGTCAACCCCCTCGGCGGTGTCAGACTGAGACATGCTTTTCCTGCCCATCATAGTGCAGAAACCTAAGCTGCTGGTTGCCGCTGCTGCTGACATGGCACGAAATATGCCCTTGCACAGGCCCGCACCCGGCGCATCACGAAATAAGCCTGGCCGCCTGCCGAGGATTATTCGCCATCTACATATCTTTTTTTTCTGGAGAAGAAGAAGAAGAAGAAGAAAGAAAGAAAGAAAAAAGTAAAATTCATAAACAAGTATAAAATCAAGCACACATGTGTTTCCACAACTTTGATTCACAGGATGCGGAATGCAAGAGTCTCGGGGGGAAAGACTCAGACAGACATCGGGTCTGGAATGCCCGGTAGGGGCGCGGCCCATCGGAACGAGCCGAGAGGCCAACGACTCCAGCCTTTTTATCATCCTGTTCTCTCTTTTTTTTTCTTTCTTTCTGTTTTTCTTTCTGTTTTTCTTTCTCTCTTACTTTCTTTTTGTTCTAGAAGAGAGGGGGAGAAGGAGGGCAAGATCCTGCCGGCCCAGCGTGGGTACTGTTCATGTGCGGGTGTGTGTGTGAGTGTGTGGGCGGCTCACTGATCTGTGTAGCTTGGGTCTGGACCGCGCATAGTGATGGTGGTGGTCTTTGTTTTGCCACCACTAGGTATCCTTGGAGAAGGTGAGTCCAACAGAAGATTTTGACACAGTTCGATCAAGTCAGTGTTGATTGGATTATACTATGTTATGTTAGGACAGTCCTGTGTAGCAAAGAGACAGAGGGAGGAGAGGAGGTTTTGATCCCGTCTGGAGGCGCAGTATTACCAGATATGGTGGTGGTGGAGACGAGGCTGCGCAGGGCAGCGTCTGCAATGGGGCCATGGCGCGACTCGTCCCCCCCCCCCCCCTCCTTCTCTCTCCCTTCACATTTTACTAGTCCCGACATTGGGAAGAGAAACTGTGACAGTCTGATGATCTCTCTCCCCCCTCCCGTGCTATTTCAAGACTGTCACTGGTGCCAGGTCAGCCATGATGGCGCCACCCACACACGCCCAACGCACGCACATATGTACACGCGCTCTCTCGGACAAATTCAGACAGGTTCGTCAGTCCAAAGGGGAAGAAGAAGAAGAAGAAAAAGAGTTTTATGACCTCTTTTGCTACCATGTCTGTACAAGAACTATGTACACAAGCTTCGTCATGTGCGGGTCCAGCGAGGCTGGGAAAGGCCCCAAGTCCCACGTCTTTTTCCTCTTTTTTTTTTTTTTTTGTTTTGTTTTCTTCCCCCTCCCGACAGTATGGATTTTGGCAAGGGTGTGTGTGCGCTCGAGCCAAATTCTAATATCTGAAGGCGGGAGAGCGGGGACCCTTTGGCGGGTACGGGTAGTGGACCCAGGACTGGGTTTTTGGGCATGTTTAGCCATGACCTCACCTCGCCGATGACAAGCAGGCACAGGCACACAGGTTGTAGGCGAGATGGATGGATGGATGGATGGATGGATGGATGGATTTGACTTTTTTTTTCTTTCTCCTTCTTTTTTTTCCGAATCAGTAACGTGTGGATATGGGACCAAAGGAGGTAAAAAGAGACAAGGAGAGTATAGGTCGTCATGAGGTGACCGACCTGATGATGATCTTCAGTCAGGAAAGAAACAAAAAGACGTACATATAATGTAGCGTCGTCCCACCGCTCTTTTTACTGTGTACCAAGTAAACAAACAGACAGTGCAGGCCTTGAAAAAGGTTCAAGCTATCCTGACCACGCACGCGTTCATACGCCCACACGTGAGGACGACTCATAGGTTAGGCGGCAAAAGTCTCTCGGGGCACACCCTGGCTTCCTTTAACCGGGTCCACCAGAAGAAGAAGAAAAAGAAAAAGAAAGAAACAAGGTGACTTGACAGGACGAGACGAAACGAGGGGGAAAGGGCCCTCCTCTCTCTCTCTCGTTTCTGGTGTTATGTGTGTGCCTTGGGACCCATGTCCCTGCATATCTCTCACATGGGCTGCCATCCACACCTATTGCCGCGAGGACCATTCTCCCCTGCTCGATTGGCGCCAGCTCAGCAAACCTGCGCCCGCCCGTCCGTCCTAAGCCCCCCATGGAACATCCCAACCCACCACCCTACCACCCTTGTGGCTCCTGTGGCCCATGTGGCCCCTGTGGCCCCTGTGGCCCCTGTGTCCCTGGGCCCCCTGTGCAGAGCAGAACCCACTGGGGAGACCCGAGCGAGCTGCGATGTGCCTCTGTTCGTTGCTCTCCTGCAGGCTCCATCTCCATCTCCATCTCCATCATCATCATCATCGTCATCATCATCATTATCATCTGTCCTGCAGTCTATAGGATGATGCATTGAGGGGAGAGGGGCAGAGTGAATTCGTCAGTGCAACTTTTCTCTTCCCCCCCCCCGCCCTCTTCTCTCAATGTAACAGAAGCAACACTCACCCACCCGCCCATCCACGCACGTAAAGACCTGCATTAGAAAGGCTGCAAGGAGCAAAGATATTCTTAGGTGCAATCTTCTTTGCAGTAGTAGGCGTAGGCGTAGTAGTAGCACGAGGTGTGTTCGGGTGTTGTGGTCCCCCTTCCCCCCTCGGCACCGCTGCCGTGGCCTCGAATCGAATCTTCACCAAAACCTGGAACCTGCGGCCTAGAGAACCCCAACCACTCACTTACTTACCTCACCCAACAACAACAAACCCTTCGATTCTCCAACGAGAGAGAAAGAGAGAGAGAGAGGAAGGAACGAACGGGAGAAAAATTTGTTTCTCGCCCCTTCTTCTTTTTTCTTTTTTTTCCACCTTTCGATAGAGAGGCTTCATCTCGTCTCCATTTATTTCAATCATTCTCTGCTGCTGCTGCTGCTGGTGTCGTATCACCTTTGTGCCGTCCCGGGCCCTGGTTCCATTATTTTATTGCGAAGGCTGGGGAATCCCAAAGCTGAACGGACTGCAACCCAAAGAAAGCTACAGTCCCTCCCCTCCCACCGCCGCGCGCGCCTCGAACGAACCCCAGACCTACATCGACCTTGTCTCTCTGTCTGGTCCTCCTTTTGATTTACTGCTGCTTGCTACCCTGGGAAATCTACTTCACACGAGCAGCAGCAACATCTTCAAACAATCTTTTCTCCGCCCGTCCGTCCGTCCCTTACGGCACACAATCATCATCAGCACTCATTCACTCTCGCGCCCCGACCTGGTCACACGTTTCTCAGCTTCCTTCTAGCTGTAAGTGTCACCACCACCACCACCACTGCATCTCCGATCCCCGACTTCCCTGCTACCTGTGTTTTTTTTTTTTTTTTTTTGAACCCCCGAGGTTGTGTCAAAGCTCCATAAACAAGGCTTCCAAACGCTTACCTGCCGCATCTCAGCAGCAACCACCGCCACCAGCACCAGCACCAGCACCAGCACCAGCAGCTTTGTTGGGAATATTCCTTGATTTTATTATTCCCCCCCCCCCTTCTTTTTCCTTCCTCCTCTCCCCCCTGCAACTCGATGTCTTGATCAAATCAAAAAATCAAAAAACAAAAACATCCAAAACCGTTCCTCGACCTACAACAATCCAGACCCAGACGGTCTTGACCGAAGTCTTCCCCTCGTTCCTCCTTGTTTCGTGTCCTCCTCCACCTTTACCTGCATGGTGCAGTGAGCCTTCTCTTCTCTCTCTCTCTCTGCCGGCTGCCGGGGGAGGGTGAAAGAAAAGAAAAGAAAAATCCCTTGGTCTGGGAAACCAGAGAGGGGGAGTGCGCACTCCCAAGACGGGAATTGAGTGACACCCATTACCTCACCGTGCAAACTGTCCACTCGTCGTTGTGGACTTTTCCCAGCCAGCAAGCATGGGTGTCGACTCCAAGAAGGCGCCTCCACTCCCAGCCCCCACCGAGGAGTCCGAGTCGACCATCACCAAGTCGGACCTCGCGCCCTCTGACGTCTCCAAGCCCACCGACGAGAAGTCGTCCTACTCTCTCCCCGAGGACGGCACCCCCGTCACCATCAAGACCCGCGGTCACAAGTCCAACAAGTCACAGACCTCCCTCCTGATCGAGTACTTCGAGGGTGGCAAGGTCACCACCAACAACCCAGGCACCGGCAGCGGCAACCGCAAGCCAAGCGTCCGCGTCCGCCTCACCCCGTCCAAGAACCGCAAGACCGATCACATCCAGATCACAGAGACCAAGTCGTCCAGCGGTCGCAAGGCCTCGCTGACCCGTCGTACTGACCGCACCGCCGCCGCCACCGCCTCTCTGACCCCGACCCAGGTCAGGTCCGACGAGGCATTGTCTATCTCGAGTGCCGGCGACGCCGAGGACGCACGAAGCATGGCCTCCTACCAGTCCGCCACCGAGGAGTCCAACGTGTCCAGGAACCCCATCGAGGTCGACATCGACTCCGGTGGACGTCAGCAGCGCCGCCGCCGCCCTGCCAGCCCTCTGATCCCTGCTGCCGACAGCAAGGCCTCCTACCAGCCCGGCAACATGTCTGATATCTCCGCCATCCCGACCGACAGCTTTCTGGACGGGTCAGGCCCGTCGCGGTATGATGAGAAGCGCAGCAAAAGCCCCTCGCGCACCAGAGAGGTCCTGGGCGGCGCCGCTGCCGGCCTGGCCGCCGCAGCTGTCGCAGACAAGGTGCGCAGCAAGGGCCGCTCCGAGCTCACCGACAGGGAGAGGGCCGTCATGTCCAAGTCTAGGGACCGAGACAGGTCGGAGCGGAGGCACAAGTCCAAGCACCGCAGGAGTAGTGGCAGCGAACAGCCCTCCGAGTCCGGCAAGTCCTCGTCGCGAAGGAGGTCCAGCAAGGAGCACAACCAGGAGTCTGTCGTGTCCGGCGCCGACTCGAGCGTGCTCTCCTCGGCCCTCTCGCACGGCCACCGCTCTGTCGACGCCAGCTCCATGCGCTCGGGTGTCTCGAGGTCCTCCATCAACAACCCGAAGCTGCTGGAGACGGTCGAGGACGCGATCCGGCGGCTCATCCTGCCTGAGCTGGTTGCCATCAAGAGGGAGCAGAGCAAGCGCGAGGCCCGCCAGGGCTCCGTGTCCAGCGGGACGACCCTGTCGAAAGACGAGGCCGAGAACGAGCATCGCCGCTCGGGGTACTCGAGCAGGTCTCGTGAGAACCTGAGCCGCAGGGTCTCCCGGGACAGAGAGGCGCGCCACGAGCTGCTCGAGAGCCCCGCCCCGAGCGTGGACCAGGACTCGGTGGATGAGTCCCTGCACGAGATCGAGGAGGTGCCGCGCGGCCACGACAAGCTCAAGGCTGCCGCCGCCGCCGCCGCCGCCGCCGGGGCCGCCCTGGGCGCTATGGGTGCGGGTGCGGGTGCCCTGCGCGAGAATAACTCACAGGCCACCGCCCGGGAGCAGCGCCGTCGCCGCAGGGCCGAGGCCAAGAGCCGTGTGTCTGACCGGTACGTCGAGGACGAAGAAGACGTCGAGCCCGCGCCGCCGATGCCGTTGATGAGCGAGGTCAACCCGTCGGAAATGACGAGGACGTCCATCATGTCTGCCGACACGGACAGCCACTCCGCCACCGAGGAGCTCACGCCCGTGCTACAAGCCCCCGCCCCCAAGGGCACACCGTCCGCCGACTCGAGATCGACCGGCACAGCCAGCCCCACCCCGACAAAGAACTCGAACCTGCAGTCCGCGCTCGGGATGCAGCACGCCAACATCTCCCACGGCGACCTCAGGACCCTCCCCCAGCGGAGGACCGGCGGCCTCGAGGAGGAGTACGAGCAGGAATACATGCGGAAGGCTCCCATCCGCGACGATTCGTACGAGAACGAGGAGGAGTACGAGGACGAGCCGGGCTACAACAACTACTACAACACCCAGGAGGTCCCGCCGCCCCTGAGGTATGTGCCTTACCAGCCTGAGCGCCGCGGTCTCAGCCCGATCCCGAGTGTTTCGGGGTACACAGAGGGCGGGAGTGAGCTCCACCGCGAGTCGAGGATCTCCCACCGGACATCCGACTCGTATTCTTCTCCCGGGAAGTCTCTCCGGAGGGGCGGGGAGTCGCCCAGCCTCCTCAGCCAGGAGTCCTTCCGGGACGACCGCAGCGTCACCAGCTCGAGGACCGGCCACAGGAACACGACCTACACCGACGACAGCGAGCTCGACCGCTTCACGACCGGCACAGCCGTGCGTGCTGTCGGCGCCAGGGGCGACCTCGTCCCCTCCCCCGCCGGCGTGGAGTCGCACGTTGCCTCGCTGGTCGAGGGCTCTGCCCTGGATGAGTCTGTGCTCACCGGCGAGTCGGGCCGAAGCGGCCAGCAGCGCAACAACCGTGCTTCCGCGGCTGCCCTCGAGGCCGCCGCCATGCTCGAGGAGGACGGGCAGATGGCCGCCAGCTCTCGCGAGCAGACACCCGAGCCGCCACGCGTGGTCGAGGAGGACACCGTGTCCGAGCTGTCAGAAGACCAGGACCACCCCCCCCACCGCCCGCAGCACTTTCAAGAGTATGACCTTGACAAGTACGGCCGAAAGGTCCCCATCTCCAAGTACCAGCATGCCCCGACTGCCTCCGAGGCTGCCATCACCGGCGCCGCCGTGGGTGCGGCGGCCGCCGCTCTGAGGGCCGCCGCCAAGGGCAAGGGCAAGCAGGAACCCGAGGGCGAGTGGACCGAAGAGGGCGAGTGGACCGAAGAGGGCGAGTGGCTGGGAGAGGGTGTGCAGAGGAACAAGTCCTTCAAGGATCGTACGCGCGAGGGATACCTGCCGGCGAACACGCCCACGCACAGCGTCGACCGCCTGGACGAGTATGACAGGCCCAGGGTCGGACACAGCGGGCTGCCGGATGCCAGCGATCCCCTGCCCGAGATAGGATACTTTGCGCATGACAGCGATGCGCTGACCAACCCGTCGCGGATGAGCGACCGCCTCAGCGCCGCCGAGGAGGCCCACAGGGGCCAGTGGCAGGAGGACGACGAGCCCATCACGCCCACGCAGGAGAGCATCCACGGACGTCACGGCATCACCCTCGACGAGGCCGCGGGCGCTGCTGCGGTGGCGACGGCTGCCGCCATGGCACACTCCCATAGTCGCCAGTCTAGTGAGGATATGGACGACCACGACCACGACCACGACCACGATGACGATGATAACGATGACGACGACGAGTGGCACCGCACAGACGAGGACCGCAAGCGGGACACCATTGTGACCAACCCTTATGAGGGGACGAGTCCTCTGGCCAACGCTCCCGGTCTCGACATTGAGTTCCCGGGCCACGTCCCCCAGTACGACCCTCTGGGCTACATGAATTATGGCCCCAGGAGTCCCTTTGGGCCCAAGATCGACGAGGGGTACATCTCACAGGGCCCTAACAGGACGCCCGACATCAAGGGCAAAGCCCTCGACTATTCGGCGCAGCCACCCATGCCCGGTGGTGTCGATCCCCTGTTCAACCCTCAGGACCCTCCATACATGGCCGGCGCGTCCCAGGGCCTGGGCTCTCCCCTGTATGATGCTGCCACCGGCGCGGGTATCGAGCAGATCGAGTCCAAGGATATCATTGCTCTGATGCAGCACCTCATGGTCCGTGATGCCCAGCGCAGTGCCCGCGACACAGAGATCCTCGTCACCCTCGTCCGTACTGCGGCTGAGATGCGGAACTCGTTCGACGACATCAAGAGGCTGCTCGCTGATACCGAGGACGTCATCATCACCGAGGTCAAGGACAACACCGAGAAGACGGTGCAGCGTCACATTGGTGGTCCTCGTCCCTTCCCCGGCAGCGGCGCGAGGTCGCTCCAGACAGGCTCGCAGGGTGGCACCGACAACGAGAAGAAGACCCGCAACCTGTGGCGACGGGCGATCAAGGGCCTCAGCGCCAAGGGGACCAACGACCTGACCAGGATCGAGGACATGCTGATGCAGCTGCTGGGAGAGGTTGATGTGCTCAAGGCACAGACTGCCCAGGGCGGCGGCGGCGGCGGCGGCGGCGGCAGCATGGCCCAGGACAGCGGTCCATCTCTTGACAACCTCCAGCCTGCGGTTCAATACGAGCAGGACCGCGGCTACGAGCCCGAGGGACATGCCGGCACCTCGACGGCCAGCTACGGTAGCCAATCTGGCCATCTCTCTATCCCTCGCAACCCATCTGCAGGGTACCAGCGAAGGGCATCGGGACACCGGATAAGTACCGTACCCGAGGGAGATGAGGAAGACCAGTACGAGGACTCCAATGTTCTGATCCACAGCCGCAGCGATGCAGACATGACGAGCCCGGTCCAGGAGATCACACGTGTCAACTCGGTACCCCCGGGCACTCCGCCGCAGGCGCCGGCAGCACAACAAATGTCCCTGAGCAACGAGAACACCCCGCGCATGGGGGTGGACAAGGGGAGGAAGCACAAGTCCAGCGGGTCGTCTAGCTGGTTTCCCAAGATCTCCCGCTGGTCTGAGACCACGGCCTCCAGCGTGGGCAAGGCCTTCCGCAAGTCCAAGGACATGGACGTGAACTCGTTCCGGGCACACTCTCGTTCCGGCTCTAGCATAGGCGACTACGATGACTACCCGGTGGATCCCGTCAGCGTGGATCAGCTTCATTCAGGACTCTCTGACCCCAACCTCCACCCGCAGACACGGCGGCATGACCCCAACCAGATCGAGACCAGCATGGAGTTCACCATGGCCGGTGTCAGCCGGACACCGCTCCCGATGGAGCATGTTCCCGACAGTGATGAGCACAGCCTCCCGGAGAACCCCTTCCTCCAGCACTATGACACCCCAGAGGATCCCAAGTACAGGGCCCACCGCAACTCGGTGAACCTGCAACACCCGCAGCCCAGGCAGGGCCAGACGGAGCACTTCCGGACGCTCGAGACGTCGGCCCAGGATTTCGATCAGCCCATGTCTCCCGAGTCTGCCAACTGGGGTTCTGTCACGAGCCTGAACCGCTTCACCGGCCAACAGCCCAGGTACGGCGGCGGCGGCGGCGGCAGCTCTGTGTCCCAGGAGCAGGGACAGTACACCTGGGAGGGCGTCCCATCGCCGGCAGGCGAACCCTCGTCGAGCGGGCCGCCACGACCTCCCAAAGAGCCGATTGATGGGCTCTCGTCGCCAACACGGGGCGTCACCCCGACTCGAAACCGCATCTCCGCTCTGGGCTACAAGCCTGCCGGCAGCCCCAAGCCGGAGAACCGCAACCTCCAGAACGTCCGTGGTGCCCCGGCCCGGCGACCAAGCGGACCTCGCGCGATGGGCACTCGTAGCCCGGCACCACCCGAGGGCCAGGCTGAAGACCGGAGGAGGAAGAGAGGTACGCGCCGAAGCTTTTCTTTGCGGGATGGATTTGCTTGATCCAGAAGAGAATATGTGATAGCTACAGATCCAGGGTAGCGGGTATTGGAGTATCCGACAATTGCTAACGTTGTGCCTGACCCACCACCATAGATACCTTTGGCACCATCGGCTCGCAAGACTCAGATACCTTCTAGGAGGAGGTTGGTTCGCCCTTCGAGGGCTGGCTGCGTGCCATCGACGATACTCTTGATCGGTAGAAACGACCGTCGAAGATTCGACTCTTGAAAACTCTGCTTCAACATATTGAAATCCGTGGGACTAAGGAAGACTGGAGACGGGGGACCATGTCCCGGATCAGGAGACATGTGCGACAGCGTGCAAATTCGAAGAAGAGGCGGCTCCACGGTGTGGTGGGCAACAGGCGGGAGAGGCCTCGGATGAAGAGCTCTTGGAAGAGGTCAAGGTTCTACAGGCACCTGCGGAGCCACTTGCTCCACGAGCAACGCCGTGGGTGGGGAGGTAGAGCTGCTGGCCAGCTGCGGGTACATCGCTTGCACGGTGCGCACTCTCTAGACCCAAGGCCCTCCTCCTGCTCATCATCATCATCATCATCACCTTTCACGTCGGATGGGGAGGAGGAGGAGGAGGAGATACACGTGGGTAACTCGTCGAGTTCTTCTACCCAGCCATCTTTACATCCTTCCGAGTCAGCTTCTCAGCAGGGTGTAAGGGCGGAGACACATGGAGAGACGCCATCGGACTTGATTTCATGCAACACATGATCCCATCTTTCCAGCGTGTGTTTATAGAACCTGCTGTTTATGGTTTGGTTTTTTTCTTTCTTTTCTTTTTCTTCTTGCTGGACATGACTCCCTCTTTTCCTTTTTTTTTTTTTCTTTTTCGAGAAGCATATAATTATGGATGAAAGGATTCGCGAAAAGGGGGGAAGGGGGGGTTTCGCGAGGGAAGCGATGGCATACATACAAAAAAAAAACACACAACCAAGGCGTGCAGGATATTTGCATAGGCGAGATCAATCGTTTTATGTTAATGACGACATGAATGTAATCACGGCCGGCTAGCGGAAAACACAACAAGGTGGTAATAAGTTGAGAGAGAGAAGTAGGCCGGTAGATGGAATGGAAGGCAGCGCGTGCTACTTAGATTTCTTCAGCGGGGGGGGGGGGGGGGGGGGGGGTGGGTTGGGTTTGGAAAGGGGGGGAAAAAAAGAGACAACACCAAAAAAAAACATATATTTACAGTCTTAAACCCAATTTTTTTTTNNGGTGCCCCCCCCCCCCCCCCCCCCCCCCCCCCCCCCCCCCCCCCCCCCCCCCCCCCCCCCCCACCACCAAACCCCCCCAAGAAAAGGAGACAACAGCATTCAAGAAGATCTATCTTCTCTCTTACACGCATTCTTTTCTTGTTACAATCACTCTATATCTGTTGAACATCATGTTAGATACCCAGAAGACCCCCCCCCCCTTTCTTTGGTGTGTAGAATTCCGAATAAGGACGGTCGGTTTTGGTTTTTTTTCCCTTCAATATCGGAATCTTTGGGAGAGCAGCAACCGACGCCCCCGTGCTGAACAGGAGGGCTTCCAGCCTGGCTTAGATGATGCCCTCTCAAGAAAATCTCACAACGACAAGGCTGACGCAAGCGTCCCTACCAAACACCCCCTCATTACCAATCGAGTGGGAACGACAACTCACGAAAGGGCGTGAACGTCTAGTCGTACTTGTTGTATATGTAAGCGGCGGCCTGTCTCTGTCAGGGCCTGGTATTATACCATACATAGTACTTGTACATCCTTTGTGTGCTGCAGACTGCTGCGGACCAATCAAGGTGTGCTTCTTCTGGGTTCCAATGGGCCGAGCGCCGAGGTTGCTTCGAAATGCTTCGAAATCAAAAGAAAGAAGAAGAAGAAGAAAATAGGGGTCGGTTGGGTAGTAGTGTTGGTATCTATCGTGGTTTAGTCTTGTCTTGCATCATCAACATCTACTGGTCTATTGCGACTAGATATGTGGTAGGTCGGGAGAGAGGGGTATGGTGATGACTATGAAGAGGGGAAGAGGGGGGGGGGGGAGAAAGAAGTATATCTAGAGTCGATCATACCCAACAAAATGATTGAGTGAAATCATCATCATCACCATTCAACAAACTACTACATCGAACATCTTTTTAGAAAAAGAAATAAAAAAGTGCTATAGAGAAAGAAACTCACAGTTTCATCTCCTCAATAAAAATTAAAAATTAAAAATTACAATCAAGTAACCACCAAGCTTTACCTCCCCCCAAACACACACACACACACACACACAATGGCCTCACCCTCCCGCGTAGCCCTCATCTTCGGCACCGGCTCCAACATAGGCGCCGCCCTGGTCAAAGGCTTCCTCGGCGCCGGCTACCACGTAGCCACCGTCTCGCGCTCCAAGCCCTCGTCCCCCACCAGCAACGTCCACGCCATCCAGGCCGACCTCTCCGACCCCGCAGCCGTGCCCGGCGTCTTCCGCCAGCTGACCTCGGCCGGCCTGTCCTTCCCCTCGGTGGTCATCTGGAACGCCGCCGCCGTGACGCCCCCGTCGGACCCGGAGAACCCGCTCGAGGTGGCGGACGAGGCGCTGAGCCGGGATCTCGACCTCATGGTCAAGAGCCCCTACGTGGCGGCCCGCGAGGCCGTGCGGGTCTGGAAGGAGGAGAAGGACAAGGCAGCCGGGAGGAAGGGCACGTTCATCGTGACGGGGAATCTCCTCCCCAAGAAGATCCTGCCGGTCCCGGCGCTGGTAACCCTGGGGGTTGGCAAGAGTGGTGTGAACTATTGGGTTGGGCTGGCGGATGCGGCGCTCAAGGCCAAGGGGATCCGGTGAGTTCTCTCTCTCTGTGTCTTCTTCTTCTTTCTTATTCTCCATTCTATTGTTCAGAGACCAGAGAAAAACAATGAGCACTTGCTAACTGGACATGATGGGGTTGGTTGTAGGTTCTTCTTTGCTGATGAGCGCACGGCGCAGGGCGGGCCTGTGGGGAGCAAGCCGGACGGTGAGGGACACTTCAAGATCATCCTCCAGCTGCTGGAGGACGAGGAGCTGCCATACTATGTCACGTTTGTGGACGGGAAGTACCAGGAGTTCCCCTAAGCTGGCTGTTCCTTTGGTAACAGGAGAAGAGGATGAAAATTATGAAAGAAGAAAAAAACTAAGTGAAAAGGAAAAGAAAAGGGGATCTGTGGTCAAATCGTGGTCATTTTTTCTTTTCGGGTCATTCCTTTCCTTCACTTCTCTTTTCCTCTCTCTCTCTCTCTCTCTCCGCCTGTCTAATGTGTTGTGTCCCTCTGGCAAGACTCCTCGGAGATGCAGGAAACTTGGAACGTTACAGTACATCTTGTCTGACGTGCGGTGTTGCAACCGTGCCGCAGACCAGAAAAAGAAAAAAAGAAAAAAGGAAGAAGAAAAACTCGCGCCATCCACCTCCAACAGCACGTTGCGCAGACGGCTCGTGTCAGTGGTGGTGTTCCCCCACAAAGGGGGGAGGGCAAGGAGGGCAGCTATTACCCCCATTTTACCTAACTGCTGCCGCATCCTCTCTCGCATGGGTGGATGATCGGGTGCGACAAGTCTTCGGCAGGGTTCATACATACATACTATCCCATAGTACCCATAGTATCAATGCAGTGACCAAATCACACAAGCAATACCCACTAGACGGGACTGGAAGGGTGTTTGGTTCGCTTCCGGGCCCCTCCTTTGTCGACGACGACGACTCTCTTATGTCATATTCAAGTCTCAGGTCGCCATGACCTAAACGATCCATGAACGGAGAACCAATAAAATAAAATAAAATAAAAAAATTCAGCCTTTGAAGAATGAAAAAGAATGAAAAAAAAATTTGATCACCTTGCTGACGAGATTCGATCAGTGAGTCAGAGAAGAAGGAGAGGCAATATGAAAAACAAGAAAAACAAGAGAGAAGGAGAAGGAAGGGGAAGAGAAGGGAAATGAAGAAAGAAAGAAAAAAACTCTGCTTTCTTTCTCGTCATTGACGTGGAGTCCGTGTTCAGGGGCAGTCCTGGAGGCAGTTGTCCGTCCCTAACCGGTCTTGTTGTTGTCACAGTAGCGCAATTTCCCCAGATTCTCGCTCGGTCCCGCGCGGTCTCTTTTTTTTCCTTTCTTTCTTCTCTACTTTTTTTCAGCCCCGAAGATCCACTCCCAGGTTGAGCCGTTGTCCAGGAGCCTAGGCGAGAGAGGGGGGGGGGGGGGATCGAGAGGGATCGAGACAGGGCGAGTGAGGACCTTGCGGGCCTTGGCCAGCTCAAGGTCTCCTTTCTTTTTTTTTTCTTTTTTCTTCTTCTACTTTTCTGGTCCCTCCCCTCCCATGCCCATCCATAATGGTACGTGGTAAATAACCACGCATGCCCACAACAACAAGAACAACAACAACAAGGACCACCACCACGGCATTGCCGGCCCAGCACGAGCCAGGCCTCCAGGAGGAGAGAGAAAGAAAGAGAAAGATGGGCCAACCGCTCGACACACACACACACACACACACAGCCTAACCGAGGCTCCTCACCGTCCTCGACCGCCCGTTAAGGAGGAGGAGAAGGAGACAGCTTGTCGAGTGGAGACGCTTCGTCTCTCACGACGGACAGCTGTCCCTAGCCTCGAGCATCACGGGGGGCCAGCCCTAAAATCCGGGGTCGACAGCCCTCCTTGTCGCCGTCCAGGAATAGCTCTGCAGGCTGATGGGCCCTCTCTGACACCCACCTCTCTCAGGTTCTCCATTTTCACCTCGCGAGTGACTTCCTAGTTGGTCAAGGAAAAGAGGGGCCCACATGAAGCTATGTTGCTGTTTTCCATCGAGATGACGAGAAGGGTTTGCTTGTTGCTGAGTTGGCAAGCCGCAGGAGGAGCCCCTCCGTTCTTGTCTCTTCTTCATGTATCTGCATCGTGGACCATTTGTTGGGATGGTGTACATGTATGTACACACAAGTGGGTGGGCGTAGTAGTAGTGGTAGTAGTAGTAGTAGTAGTAGTAGCGGACGTGATCTCTCCTCATGTATTGCACATATCTCGTCACAGCGTCCGCAAACAATTAGGCCGTTGGTTTCAGATCACACACAAGTCACGACAAGTGCCATGTCGGTGGTGTCACCAGCTTCTGAGAGACTCTCTCTCTCTCTCTCTGTGGCTCCCCCGGGCATCACTGACCCGTTTTGCCAAGGTACCAAACCAACAACCAGGCGCCTGCAAGAGAAGGGAACAAGGTCAGCTGGGGAACACAATGGCGGGAAAAACAGAAATCGAATGTACCTTGAGAGGGCCAAGCGGGCAAGGCAAAAAAAACAGTGCGTGGCCAGGTTACAAGCCCATCCTGCCCGCCCTTGGGACATGACTAAAAAGTTGTCGCGGGAAGGGAATCGATGGGGTAAGAATTACCCCATAGAAAACCACGGCAGCAGGTTAACAGGTCTCATGACCACTGAGGCAATGAACCCCCCCTGTAACCCCCTTGCCGTTAACTGCAAAGTGTAGCGGGTTCCAGGGCCACTTTCAACCTTTTCAACGCCTGTTTTTCTTTCTTTCTTTCTTTTTTTTTCTCTTCTTTCCCATAGTACCTAGCCACTGTAAGAAGTGATGAATTTTTTTTTGTTAGTGAGGAGGGGAGGAGGAGGAGGAGGTACTTTGTGGCGTCTGGTCTTGTCTCACAGCACCAATGTACCAAGCCTCCCTCTTTTTTTTTCTCTCCCTTCCCTTTCTCTACCTACCCCTTCGGAAAATGTGTCATGGCTTCTCTCCCTTGTTTTGTCTTTTTTGTCATGGGGTTCAGTGCCAAGTGGGATTTGCTCATTGATGCAAATTTCGTCTCCAAGGGAGGGTTATTAGTTCCTTGACCCGTGTCCTCACATCCTTATATAAGTCCTCGCCTCTCCTTCTCTCATGTAAACACCCCCCCCCTTCTCCCCAACCATATAAACCCTTTGTGACATAACCAAACATACACACTTCTATCTACTCACTACGATCCTTGATCGATTCATTATTTTCTCCCTTGAGGAACCTTTTATTCCCAACACATCTTCATAACTCTCAACTTCTTTTGAAAACAACACTGCAACATATCAAAGAGGAAGGGCAATATCAACCACTTACACTAAACACACCAAACCAAACCAACAACAACAACAATAACAACAATAACAAAAAAAATAAAAATGCCCTCCCGCTACACAATCACCGAGCCTCACCCCACCGTCGCCCAAAACACCTACATCCACGCCGGCCGCGGCGGTGCAGGAAACCACTTCCGCGCCCCGCTGACCACCTCGCCCGCCGGCGTGCCCACCCCGATCCATCCCGTCGCCACCAACGTCAGCACCACCTCCTCGTCGTCGTCGTCGTCTTCTTCTTCCTCCTCCTCCACCGCCGCAGAAGGCCGTCGTTTCTACTCCGGCCGAGGCGGCGCAGGCAATGCCCACAGCCACATCGAGCGCCCCGTCCTCTCCTTCGAGGACGAGTTCTCCCGCGCCGACCGCCGCGGCCAGGCACAGGCCCGCTCTGGCTACCATGTCGGCCGGGGCGGTGCCGGTAACTTCGCGTCGGGGTTGACCGGTGCGCCCAGCAGCAAGAAGAGCAGGCAGGACAGCGCGAGCTCGTCGTCCAGCTCGGGCAGCAGCGCGGGCTCGGGGGTGCTGAAGCGGCTGAGCGAGGTGTTTGGCAAGCACTGAGAAGGGTTTTTGAAGAGAAAAAAAAGCTCAAAATGTCTCCCCTCTGCTCTTTTTTTTCTTCTCTTTCTTTCTTCTTCTTTCCTACTCGACTTCTCCATATCATGACGGGTCTCGTGGTGCTGGTGGTGTCGACATGATTTTTGGTTGTTTTTTGACACCTTGAGAGAGGTTTCTCTTTCCTTTGCTGCACGGTGGGCGTTTTCACGGATAACCAACAAAAAAGTTTCTGAAAGGACTAGCGTTTTGTCTTGTTGAATTCATTATTTTTCTTCTTCTTCATAATGAAACTTGGGGGCCTCAGCTCAAACGGGGAAAGAAAAAGAAAAATTCGCACAATAAAGAAGGAAATTGATCAAACGAGAAATGGGAAGAAAGGACGGCTTCTTGTCGGTTATTTACCAACCTCCCCCTTCAATCCCACCCTGGCTGGCAGACTCCAGGGCGTGTGTATGGATGGGGTCATTATTGCGCGCGGCGTTTGTTCTAGTGAATCGTGGGTGGAAAGCGATATTCTTTATGTATGGTCTTTTACAATACCCCCCCAGGAAGCGACTTTTTATGATAAAAAGATATTTCGTCATTCTGGCGGCTGTATCAGCAGCCGTCTAGTATTATTACTATGCAATATGTAGCATACATGAAACGAATACAACGGCTCAACCACACGGCCTTGAACAAATAAATCTCCAAAAAAAAAAAAAAAAAAAGATATCCTCCCTTATGTGACTCAAAAAAGCTGTTTATCGTCAACGTGGGTATCATTTTCTCCGTCTAGTCTGAATGAGATGTCAACAACTCCGGCTACAGCAAAGCAAAACACATGCTCTTGACTGCACTTGTCAACCCATCGATATTTGCACGACCCGAGGGGCCCCTCTCCTCAATGCTGAAAATCGTAGTACATCTTGCTTTCGCGCTCCGACGCCCTGCGTGCCAACTTCTCCCCCCTCCTGCCTCCTATACAGATGATTCCCTCTTAACATGAATCGATTATGTGAACTTGGTATGGATTATGTCCGGGTTCTCATGCCAGTCATCAATGCTGACCCACATCTGTAATATATCGGTCAGTCGCCATTCCCTTGCTGGGGGTGTGTCTTGTTGCTAACAACAAACACCCAAGAGGACGAGGCAGCTTACCTTTCTAAACGTGCTCAGGCCAGCCAGGATACTACCGCCGATCCAGGTAGAGTACTTCCTCTCCGGCGGCGCAAAGATCTTTATCCGCATGTCCTTGACAGCGAGCCTCTGAACCTCGGTCAAGAGACGGTCACCGAAGCCCTTGGTAAGCGTGCTGCCGCCGGACAGCACGATATTCGAGTAGAGTGCTTTCCGCAGGTCCAGGTCCGTCCTGTTGATAGCATCCACCACAATCTGGTGCACGCCTGGGTACTCGAGGCCGATGATCTCGGGATCGAACAGGATCTCTGGTGCCCTGAAGCGCTCTGCTCCAATCTAGACCAGTACAAAAGTCAGCATCTCATGCGCACCTCGTAACAGCTTCGTGACCAGAAGAACTACGACCCCGGAGGAGGGGGGGAGGGGGAGGGGGCTTGGAAGCATAGGCAGACAGACAGACCTTCAACTTGTTACCGTCCGGCAGGGTGTAGTCCACCACCTTGCTCTGGTCCAGCTTCACCTGCGCCCAGTCCTTCTCCTCCTTCCGCGGGTCATGCGCCACATACGTGACAGCCTCCTTGATGTGCCGCACGACCTCCTTCTCGGCGCTCGTGTGGAACACGTACCCGCTCTTGCGCAGCAGCGTCTGCAGATACTCCGTAATGTCCCTGCCCGCGACGTCGATCCGCTGGATACTGTTCGTAATGGCAAACCCCTCATACACCGGCACCGCGTGCGACACACCGTCGCCGGCGTCAAGCACAATGCCCGTCGTCCGGCCGGAGGCGTAGAGGGACAGGACGGCCTGTATGGATGTGTAGAGCGCGGGGACGTTGAAGGTCTCGAACAGGATCTGGGCTGCCGTGTCGCGGTTGCTGCGGGGATTGAGGGGTGGTTCCGTCAGGAGGACGGGGTGCTGTTGCACATGACACAGACGAGATTAGCTATGGCGTGGCCCAAGCAACAGAGAACAGCAAACAGCAACACTATCTATCTATTCATAACGAAGGCAGGACGGGAAGGTGGAAACGTGGTCATACCTCTTCACTTAACGTCTTCAGCCCCTCGTCGTAGACGTAGCCCCAGATCTTCTCCATGTCGTCCCAGTCCGTCACGATGCCGTGCTCCAGCGGGTACCGAATCTTGAGCAGGCCGCGCAGCTCCGTGGCGGCCCTCTGCCCGATAAACACCTCACCCTCCAGCGCGCCGGCCAGCACCCGCAGGTGCTTGGGCCGCCCCACGAACGAGGGGAAGTAGCATTTTGGCAGGTCGTCGCCCGCGAACCCGGCGCGGATGGTACCAGAGCCGTTGTCGAGCACTATAGGCGCGTTGTGCAGTGAATCCGCCATCGTGTGGGCGTTGTCTCGATGTCCCTCCTCTGGCCCAAACTAGAACCCGCTTCGCGAGCAGTGAAGCTCAAAACGGACCCCCGTGTCTCTGATGTTCTCTTCGCTCGTGCGACGTTCTGGCACGTCAATCAAGTACAGGAGAACCCCCTTTGCACCGCAGCAGGGTTGCCCGTTTCGCGTCGTTCTTGCGGCTGTTTATTCCTATTCGCTCTTAACGCTGGCAGCTTCTGATCATGACGAGATTCGAGCTGTGTCGAGGACAAAGAGGACAGGAGCAGAGGAAGGTAGTGCCCACGGATGGGGCGGTGCCGTCGGGGCGGTGATGGTGTCGTGGGTTGAATGGCTCGAGTTGACTTATTGGCCATGTATGTATGTACGATCGCGGGACGTCGTCGTGGCTAGCGACGCGACTCAGGACGGGAAAGCTCACCCAAGCAAACAGATTGACAGGGGGGGTCCTATCGCCGCGACGTGCAGGGGTTAGTAGGGTTAGGGGTTTTTGAAGCCCCTAACCCTCTCTCTCTCTCTCTCTCTGTGTGTGTGTGTAAGCCTTGCACATGGCGACAATAATGCAGCAGTATGAGAAGCGTACATACATAGTTCCAGTAAACAAATGAAGATTACTGAGAAATTTGGGCGCATAGAGCTGAAATGACGTATACCTCCACTTTTCAACCTGAGGTGGGCGACGGGGCAGGCCCTGAAGCCTCCGTATTTGTCCTTGCCGTTCTGGTTCAACTAGGTCTGGAGCCCGAATCAAAAGCAACAATTGACTTTTCGAGAGATTTGGTTGGTCGGCTGCTTTCTGGTGTAACAGGCTCTTTCTGCATGTGCTGCTGAAGAAGATCGTCTTCAAGTGATGAAACGTCCAAGACATGGCTTGCATGATCACCTGCATATTCGTGGACGTCACAGGACGAGGCTGAACCGCGAGGGAACGAGGCTGAAGGATTATCACAAGGTTTCATCAGAGACACGACCCAAGCAAATCTTGTTGAACATAGTAAATTATTCTTGTGGAAGAAGCTTTCCAACTGATTTCTGGTATCTTAAACCCAATCAAAGCTCCTCCCAGTATCCCAAAAAAACGCCGACCCTAATGCAGGATGCGCCACAGCCAGATGCAATGACAAAGTGTATGCCGCCCCCCCCCCCATCTATTTGAAGTATCCCACAAATGCTCCGCCCGCATACTCTTATAATCTAATGCTGCTGCTTATCGCCCATCCCTGTTATTATTTGTTGAACATAATCTCCTCTTTCGCAGATTCGTCTTAGATGCTTCCGTCGAGGCCAACCTTGGCGAGGTATGGCCAGCCCAGGATGAAGCCGAAGCCAGGGAAGTAACTGCAGAAAAATCATACCATTAGTTTCATGTATCACCCAAAAGGGCGAGAATACAACCCAACAGAAAAAAAATAAGGCAGTGCTTACATCATGGCCTGTCCGGCGGAACGCTTGACCAGCTTGCTCCAGTCGGCCCTCTGGGGGGTGCCGGCGTTGGGCAGCCTCTGGAAGGGGTGCGGCTCAAAAGAGCGTGCCACGTTGCGCATGGTTCGCATGACAGAGAATTGCCTGTTCTGTCCGGCTGTGCGAGTAGCACGGATGGCAGCGCGAGCGATGATTGGAGACATTGTTGTTGTGTGTGTGTGTTGATTGTGCGGGTTTGGAACCACAAGTGGTGTGTATATGATGCGAAGAGTGGAGTTGGAGGGTGTCGGAACTTGAGCGATGCAAGTACAACCTCAGGATGATGAGATAGGGTTTTGAGATGATAGGTTCGATGTGGATATTAATATGATCCAATATATGTCTCTTGGTAGGTCGAGGGATGATTGGACCAAAAGTAGTAGTTGTTGTTGTTGTCGTTGTCGTTGTCGTTGTCTCAGGTATAAGGCTGATTGAATTGATGCTGATGATGATGGAACACAGGAAAAGGTGGCACGACTTCAACAACAACAAGAGCGCGGCTCTTAATATAGACCAGAAATGAGACATGCACTCACCCCAGACAGCCTTACCTTTCCGATCCCTCGGGTCCTTCCCCAGAAACTTTTTCCCTCGTGAGGCCGAAGAGTTATCGTGGCCGCAGCCCGCGAGCAAAGGCCGAGTCGAGCCAGAAAAGGGTATCATGCCATAATGTCAAGAACATGAGCAGATGGCCGGGCCTCGAAAAAAGGGTCTGCGGTCGCTGCGGCCCTACGGCGCCTGTCAGCGCGCCCTGCGCGGGGGGGCGCAGGAATCGAGTGGGCAGATCTGGCGTCTAGAATCGAGTGATGCTCGTCCAAGTTGGCCTGCTTCTCGCCCCGTAAGCGCGCTTTGTGGGCTGATCGGATCCCGCCGAGTGGGCCACCTTGCCAGACTTGTGATTTTAACTGTCTAGTACTAAATCTATGGGTGAAATGCCGCCCTCCCAACGGCACCCCCGCGTTCCTATTCTTCCCGCGAAAATAGGGTTTTGCCGGGGAGAACTCTTCCTTGCCCATGACTCGACGGTTCTTATTCGCCAGACCGACACCAGGGCTCCTGTATTAGGAAACTGACGCTCTGAGGATAGCTTTGGATGCTCGAGTCTTATTGCTGTGTCTTTCGATGTGTTTTGACTTGCCCTGGCCGAAAGCTGGTGTAGATTTTATTAGTAAGTTTGTATGGCAAAACTCCAGCAATCAAGTGTACTGACATCTGCACCAATCGAGTCGAGGCATGCATGTGTTAGCATATTGTAAAAATCCACTTGCACAAACCTCAGTCATATACACCCATTATGTTCTCTATGCATCTTGTGGTTATGACTTGGTGACCCTCTTCATATTTTTTAATGCATGTGATATTTTTCAGGCCCTTAAGAACTCATTTCCCACATGCAATTTTCTCTAATTATTCTCTACCTTTTCATCAGAACTAGGCTCATACCACAGTCGGTCTACCTACTATGGCTCCACAAGCAGGCAGCTCATCAGTCAGTTTCATTTCGTCCATCCTACAGACCCGACCGATTGCCAAAGTCAAGATATTAATCTCCTGCCCGTCTCTACTATAGGATGCTCTAAGCTTAACGAAGGGCTCGAGTCTCTGCTCGTAACTTGCTGTATAAGATACCAGAGCATCTAGGTACTATGTATGTATAATACAATTCTTCACAAGATTCAATCCTGCTTTCACTGTAGGCCCTAGTCTGTACCACAGTAACTAGGTCTCTGCTGCAAAACCACATGTTCACCAGGCCATAAACCTACATCAGGGTCGACGACAACAACATCGTCCATGCAGACCTCGATGCCCCCATGTACATGTTGAGAGTATACGCAATATAAAACATCACCAACTTGAAGTATTCACAAGCCCAGGTACTAGGCGCAAAGTAGAGGGCGGGGTGTCCAGGGGCGACAGTTCCGCCGCGCGGTGTGCCATGGACATTGATGAGGGTATTACATTTAATCAACACTATCCTCCTCTCATTCTCTTAGGGACAGACAGCGGCGCTGTTTTTGGTCCGGAGACGGCCTGATAGACACACGAGCAGCCAACTTGGCGCTGATGGAAATTCTTCGACTCAAGTCCACGTCAGAAGGCGAAGTGTCGTGTTTGTGAATTAAAAAGAAGGAAAGAAAAGAAAAGCCTGTGAAGATGGTGAGCATAAGGCCCGCACTGATTAATGGCCATAGCGATCAGCCCCAACGTTATCTAACTGGATTCTTTCTCGGCAGATGGCGACAGGACCTCCGCGACGTGGTTCTTGTGTGTCCGGCTGGCCTTGCAATCATGGCTTCAAGGGACTTCGTTGTGCTGTCCCCCACCTCGAGCATGGAACGGCCACCGTGACGGTATACACCCACACGGCAGGTCTTTCTTCGTGGTGATTGTGGTGACCGCTGAGTATGGAAAGCTCACTGATTGCGGTGGTGTGTGAAAAGAGAGAGGGTGAAAAGGTAAAGGGAAAATAAGCTGTTTTGTAGGCTGTTTGACAAAGTCTCTTTTTGTTTCACATCAATGTCGTTTGCAGGCCTGCATAATCAAAATAATACAGCCTCCTTTAGAAGATACATATTACTTTAATTCAAATATATTTTATCCCTCTTACAAGTTGGGAAACATGGCTTTCCCATCAGGACAGGACGGACGACGGGTGGCAGGCAACTTGATATTATTGAACAGTTTGCCCTAATTAGATGACAAGCACTCCTCTTCATGGGGTCTCCTAGATTCATCGAACATGAACTTACAACATGCATTCATTTACCATTACAAAAAGCTAAACAATGACATGCCATGCTGTCATCATATTCTGTAGACCAAGGTTGATTCTGGGAGGAGGGTTCTTGTGTGCACTAATAACTCGAGAAGGTCACTGTAATTAAGTATGTAGCACGACATATGTAGCCACCCCCTGTTTATTTAGTGCGAATGATCATAGCACAAAACTGGACTTGAATTATCTCTCTGTAATACATTCTACCTCGGCCTTGTATATGCCCGAGGCCAACTTGTGTTTATATATATATATAAGATCATGTACCATCTATCCCCAATCCGCTTGTTGGGGGGGGGGGGCACCCACTCTTGAAGGCGTAACTGAAGCCAATGTCGAGTGTGACGTTTAAATTTTCTGTTTTGAGAGGGTCTATCCGACGTCCTCTTGAGCCATGGGCTCTTTCCCTCCCCCACGGGAAGGAGCTCATCTCCTCCGGCGTCCCAGCTGTTTCCAACCAGGAGCCTTCTTGATTCTGATGATTTCTCTTGACGTGTCGGTCGTGAAACACCAGTTTGTCTCTTCTGATCTTCGGCATGCAGCTGCCCAGGCAGAGAGGGCGGGATACCTCAGATCGACGGCTCGAGGAGCCCTGGACTTTGGCGTGCCCACATCCTCGATGTGTTATCGAGAACCGAGATATGTTTTAGGTACATGGCAACTCCTTGACCATTTGTGTCCTGTGTTGCTTCTGCCCCGACGAGCCTTCCATCATTATTATTATCATCATCATGACGAAGAGGCCTAGAGCCTGTGTGAATGAAGTCAGGCGCTGATGGTACTACTGCTGCGGCTGCGGCTGCGGCTGCGGCTGCTGCCGCCGTTGTACTAATGTGTTAACCGCGAACTGGTGTCACCCTCATGCCACCCCCTGGGGACCAGCAGCCCTCCCGTTCTCCACAGCCCGCGGTGGTGGTTGCTGCTCACCCTGCTGTATGGACTTCCAAAACCACTGGGCGAACCGCACCGACGGCTCGTCGACCGTCCTGGTCACAAAGTCAGACAGCCACAGGGTGATGGGCAGCAGGAGGAGGTTAGGCAACAAGAAGGCCGGCTCCAGCCCCAGGGGGCCCGCGATGGGCAGCGGGAGCTTGTTCGCCCAGCCAGCCATGAGGGCGCGCGTCTCCTCGCGGGGTGCGACGAAGCCGACGGCATGGTAGACGCGGTCGCCCAGGATGACAAGCACGGGCCCGTGGACGAGGTACAGGGAGAAGGAGATGCGGCCGAGGTACTGGCAGAAGCGGCCCTCGAAGAAGCGGCGCAGGGGAGGGAGGCGCGGGGTGGCGGCGACGAGGCAGTTGGCGGCGATGGCGAGGTAGAACCACTTGGGGTCGAAGACGGCCTGGGGTTTGAGGTAGGAGAGCCAGTACCAGCCCGGGTTGGCGCGCAGGTCGTCCATCTCGCGGGTGTGGGCGGGGACACCGCCGAAGTAGAAGGCGACGAGGAGCAGGGCGGAATAGATCTTTGTCTTGTGGGGCTCGAGGCGGCGCAGGAAGGAAGGAAAGCCGCTGTCGGGCTCGGGCCGGCGGGCGAGCAGGTCGAGGTCGCACTGCAGCATGCCGGACATGAAGACGGCGGCGTACCAGGCGTCGCACACGTAGAGGAAGTAGACGATGAGGCCGACCTCGCAGAGCAGGCGGGCCCTGGTGGTGGCGCGGGAGAGGGTCAGGGCGGCGACGTAGGTGATGACGGAGCCGCGCATCTCGAGCGGGATGGACCAGAGGTGGCCGTTGTACGAGGGCCACATGGGTCCTTCCTTGAACAGAAAGCTGAAGTTCTTGAACTCGGCGTACCAGTTCCAGACCTCGGCGGCGTACGTCTCCTTGGCCTCGAGCTGCGAGTTGCGTATGCCAAACAGGTGCCAGGACGTGACATAAACAAAGGTGGTGACGATGAGGGGGATGTACAGCCGGAACCAGCGGCGGAAGAGGGCGGAGGCGACGACATCGCCGACGCGGGCGGGCTGGTGGTTCTGGATGAACTGGAGGGCCTTGAGGATGAGGACGTAGCCGGAGATGACATAGAAGGTGGCGACGGCGAGGTGACCGCCGGTGAAGAAGACGCGAAAGCCGTAAAAGGTGGCCAGGTGGTAGTGACCGTTCCAGCCCCAGGCGTTCTCGAAGATCTGCTGGTTCCTGCCGGGCACGAAGGCATGCGACCACAGCACGTGGTGCTGCCAGTAGACCATAAAGGCGGCGAACCCACGAAGGCCGTCCAGGTAGGCAGTAGGCCGCAGGGGCCTGGAGCTGGCGGTCTTCTTCTCGTCAGAGGAGGAGGAGGAGGAGAGGGAGGAGGAGGCGCGCCTGGGGGCAATGAGGTTCCTCACCCCACGCACAAGGCCTGAGGGCGTCACCATCGCGAGGACGGATCGGCCCGCGAAGAATATGCGGTCGAGGTGTAGCCCAGTGGACCTGGCCGCATTTTGTGCGCCCTCGAGAAGGCCGCCTTGGTGTGACGGGATGCTCTGGGCCCAGGAGGACATAATTCCAAGGGGCGGCAAGCAGGGAGAAGAAGAAAAGAAAGAAAAAAGGCCAAAAAAGAAAAAAAGGCTAATCAATCTTGAGACATGACAATATCGATATAGCCTGACATCAGCCTTTCTCTCACACCTTTGACGCCTCGTGGCAATAGTGGCAACGGTTGAAGTGGAGGAAGGAGAGGAAGGAAGGAAGGAGGGGGGGGGGGGATGTCAAATTGGGGAAGGCGCCAGAAAGTCTGAAATCGCGGAGAAAAGCCCAGGAATCCCTACCAAGGAAAAAGAGAAAAAGAAATGAGAGGTTGACCGAAGTGAAGGTTGTAGGTGGTTGCCGATGTGCATGAATCGAGGCCCAATGCTACCACCACAAATACATACACACACACACACAATAAAAAAAAATATATATATAAAAAAGATAGCGAAATGAATGAGTGATAAGAGAAGACAGAGAGAGAGAGAGAGAGAGAGAGAGAGAGAGAGAGAAAAGGGGGTAAAATTAGGTGGCTGATATGGTATAGCGCACCTCCCCAGAGGAGAAAATGGAGCCGACTTGGCAAAAGAGTGTAGCACCCAGTCAGGTACAGTGCAGTGCTGCTACCACAGCGCTACCCTGCACTAGAAACCAAAAGGGCCCAGAACTACCACAGTGCCTCCCCTGCTGCCCTGCTGCCCTGCTCCCCTAACTGACGACAGCAAGGGTGGCAGTGCATTATTGTACACAGGCCGCGGTAGCAGCTGAAGCAGATGCTGATCAATGCGAGCGAAACTCTGCTGGCCCAATTGCGAGAGCCAAAGCTGACAGGACCGGCAATCAACTTCTTGGTAGCGCGCCCCCCCCAGGTTTGGTATTGGATCTGCAACTCGGGGGGGGACTAGACGGGGATGGAGGCATGGACATGGCACCACTACACTCGCAAGACTAGCAGCTAGCAAGGCGGTGGTAGGCTAGTAATGCTCCGGATCGTGTACTATGTATGTAGTGTAATGTAATGTAATGTCAGAGGGGAGGGGGCTCGAGGGTCCAGGGTCCTTTACAGCATGTAGTACATAGTAAGAGGAGTACGGGTGGGCGTGCCGTGGTGGTGGTGTCCCCCCCCTCTTACCTCTCGTGCCTCTTATTCGTACCGGCACTGTACATTTCATGCTATTGGCAGTGCACACACACACTGTGCGTGATCGCTGGTTCGGTTGTAAGCCCTTAAGGTTTGGCCTGGTTTCCCTGTTTAGGTATGGAGCAGCGACGTATGTGCATGCGTATGTACTAAGTAGAAAGTACTCTGGTACTACTACAGTACACTACGACTTTGGTGGCTACTAAAGTACTTAGGGACGTGAGCCTGAGCTCTGAGAATGATGAAAAAAAGAAGAGAGAAACAAAGAGAAGAAGAGAGGTAAGAAATGATACACACACATATATATACACACATACACACACACACACAGAGAGAGAGAGAGACAGAGAAAGAAAGAAAGAAAAAAAAAGGAGGAGGGGAAAGAGACAACAATGGAGAGGGGAAGGGGTCGCATCGGGTTTCTACGTGCCCGGGAAACAATTCCGGAACAAGACCACAAGAAGAGCAAGTCAGAAACGTTCTGGCGGAGATAATCTGCATTCCACATCGCATACAAGTCCACCCTCCCGCTCTACATGGAAGGTGAACGAGCGTATTCCTCTGGGCAAAGTCATGCAAAACTGGAAAATTCCAAAACAAATGTCTCCACAACACACAAACAAGGCGAAGCACTCAGCCTCTCCCCCCCCCCCCCCTTCTTCTTGTTCTCCATCGCCTCTCTTCCGTCCAAACATCTTTTGCCCCCCCTTTTCGAGTGTCAGGTCGGAGCCGCTAAGGTCATGGCGCCGGCTGTAGTAGCCAAGCAATCCATCTTGTACTAAGCCCCCCCCCCCCAAACCCCCTCCGCGTAAGATGTTTAATGTAGCATGGGACAAGTGTCGTGTGAGAGAAGAGGCGAGTTTTGAGTGAGAGAGAGAGAGAGAGGGACTACCTCGCATGTCACATGGTAAGGATCAACATCAGCCAAAAAAAAAAAAACCAACCAGGTCAATCTCCTCTGGAATGTCCTGCCACATGCGATTGGGCATCGGATCTCACCCCTCCCCCTCCCTCCCCCTCCTTTGGTGTTAGGGCCTGTATCGACTATGCTTTGGGCGATACTACACTCCCAAATTTTTCCCTCCGAGCTTGTCGATCTGGTCTGGCCTGTCAGCCTGTCACGCCTGTTGCGTGGGTTGTAATAGTACAGCGCACACAGCCCAGCCCAAGGGGGGTGACCACCCCCCTCCCCCCCAAAAACCTGGGCAGGCTGGAGCTGGGATGGGAGGAGGTTAGACAAGATCTACCATGTACCATTCATTGGGGGTACAGTAATGAGGGGGAGAGGACGGGACGCATACGGAAATAGGGCAGATAACCCGGATGGGGTCAGTCCAATGCTCGCCCGTGACCGGCGACCCTCGTTCGTTCTTAGATTTGAAGCTTGCGTTCCTGATTCATCGCATATTTGACAAGGCCAGGCCGTACCTAAACTGTTTCTACTGTAGTACATGGCAAAGTCATGTATTCATAGAGTGTATGTACTGAACTGGACTGGCGCTTAGGAAAAAAGCCTTTTGAGGAGAAACTGGAGCCCAGACGCGCACACACAGCTTGGCACCAGACAGACCAATACATACCCATACCCGCCGCCGTAATACCCATACCCATCGATATCCACCCCAGGTTTAAGAGTCCACTTTCGAGATCTGGTGGCTTCAACAGAGTCGGAGCTTGTCACACGGTAATTACTACGTAGTGGCGCCCCTCTTTCGACCACCCCCCGGTTCTATCGCCGCCTTGGTCTCTTTACTTTTCTCTCCCCCCCTCTTCCTGGTTCCTGCAGCAAGCAAAGAGTCCCCTTTCCCGCCTGTCACTCATAGTCACAAATCACATTCACAGTTCTATGTACAGTACAGTACAGCACAGTACAGTACAATTATTCCCCCCCCCCTCCCTCCCAACCTTCTTCCTTGCTTCCCTCCCCTCCCCCCCTCAGAAAAAAAAAAGAGCTGTCTTGTCTTGTGCCCGTCGAACTAAATTGATTTTGTCCCACACGTCACCTTTTCTTATTTTTTTGTATCTGGTCGTCGTTCTTCCTTTTTTCCTTTTTTTCTGCGTCTCCTAAGGTTTTGGGACAGCCTCGGGTTACTCAGGGTGGATGGCACTCGCTTATACTCTCGACATCAACTGAACCCTTGTTATTATTATTGTTGGTGGTTGTTGTTGTTGTTGTTGTGTGTGTGTATAGTTTTCTTGCCTTGTTTTTCGTCTTCTTTCTCTCCATTCACTTTCATCTTACCTCTGGCCAACGCCAATTGGCGTCGACCGCCCTGGGGGGGCCAAACAGAAGAAAGTGTAAGAGAGTAGAATAAGAGAGACAGGGGAGAAAGCAACGTTCACGTTCAGCCCCGACCAGAAACTTCGAGGCATGCGACCAACCTGACCTACACATACACACACACACACATACACACGCACATCTCTCTACAACTTATCACGATGCTCTTCACCAGCTTCTCGTCACTAGGCTCCCCCCTCGCCTCGCCTAGGATGACGGCACAGTTCCGTAACGGCTTCCTCCCCACGTCCCAGATCAGAAGATGGGCCCCTTACCTGGCCATCATCTGCGTCTTCTTCTTCCTCGCCCAGGTCGGTCTCCTGGGCGGCCGCCACGCCGACGGCCAGCAGCATGTGCAGGTGGTACAAAACATCCTGGGCACCCCTCCCTCGTCGTCCCTCCCCTTTGCAGCCGACGCCGTCAGCCTGAGGGGCAGCCTGCCCCGCGCCAGGTCGCAGTTCCCACCCAAGATATGGCAGACGTGGAAGGTCGACCCGCTGCGGTTCGAGGAGAGGGACCTCGAGAAGGCGCGCTCGTGGACCGAGAAGAACCCAGACTGGCGGTACGAAGTGCTCACCGACGGCAACGACCTGCGCTACGTCGAGTACCACTACGGGCCCGAGGGCTTCAACCGCCCCGACATTGTCGCCTTCTACCGCGACGTCACTGCCTCCATCATCAAGGCCGACCTCCTCCGCTACCTGGTCATGTACGCAGAGGGTGGTGTCTACGCCGACATCGACGTCGAGGCCATGAAGCCCATGTCCAAGTTCATCCCCGAGCGCTACGACCACAGGGACATCGACATGGTCATCGGCGTGGAGATTGACGAGCCCGAGTGGAAGGACCACCCCATCCTGGGCCCCAAGTCGAGGTCCTTCTGCCAGTGGACCTTTATGTGCAAGCCCCAGCTGCCCGTCATGATGCGCCTCGTCGAGAACATCATGCACTGGCTCGTCGACGTCGCCAACAACCAGACCGTGCCCCTGGGCGAGGTCGTCCTCGACTTTGACGAGGTCATCTCCGGCACCGGCCCCTCTGCCTTCACCAACGCCATCATCGCCCAGATGAACGTCGACAGGCTTGTGCTCGCCAGCGAGCAGCAGCAGCAGCAGCAGGAGGCCGGCGGCGGCGAGGCCGGTGGGAAGCCCGTCCCCGAGATCACCTGGGACACCTTCCACGACCTGGACGAGTCCAAGCTCGTCGACCGCGTCCTCGTGCTGAACGTCGAGGCCTTTGCCGCGGGCCAGGGCCACTCCAACTCGGGCACCCACGACACCCGCCACTCCCTCGTCCGCCACCACTACCACGCCTCCAACTGGCCCAGCCGGCACCCGCGCTATCGCCACCCCGCCTACGGCCAGGTCGAGGACTGCAACTGGAACAAGGACTGCGTCCACCGCTGGGACGAGGACGTCGCCGCCTTCGCCAGGCTGCCCGAGCCGGAGCAGCAGCGCATCATCGACGAGAAGACGAAGGAGAGGGAGGAGAAGGAGGCCGAGGAGCGCCGTGCCAAGGAGGAGAAGGAGGCCAAGGAGAGGGAGGAGGAGGAGGCCAGGAAGAAGGAGGACGAGGAGAGGGCCCGCGCCGAGGAGGACGAGAGGCGGAAGAAGGAGGAGGAGGAGGAAGAGGCCGCCGCGGCAGGCAGGCCTGTGCCCCCGGCAGCAGAAGGAGCCGAAGGAGCTGCTGGCCCTGTGCCATCACAGTCGAGGTGGTTCCACTCCCTCTTCGGCTACAGCGTATTCGCCTGCGCCATCTTCTACATATTATGGGCCAACGGCTGCCTCTCGTCGAGACGGACATCAGGAGGGCCCAACCTGCCCATGACTGAGAAGGTATAGCATTACACACATTAGATGCGGGGCGGGCGCGCACGCACACATACACACACACACACACACGCACACAACACTCTTCAGGCATCGTTTCTTAAAAAAAGACAGCCAGCCAACCTAGAAAGGATGTAGGCAAGCAAGCTCCCCTTCGGCGCATAGCATGGAAGGGCCGGGGAAAGGGATTGGGGCTAAACGGTATTGCATCGAGATTTTCTTCTCTTTTTCCTTCTCGCTCTCTTCTGTGTTATACCATCTCTATTTTTTTATGATTGGACCGGGGGCCGGGACAGGGAGGGCGCTTTTGTCACGTTTTTTTATTATTATGTATTTCCTTTTTCTTCAAGAAGGATTTAATTAATGTGCATTTTAAAGGATTGAACGACGTTTCGAGAGGAAAAGACAGACAGAAGAACCACAAAGAAAATCTATCAACATGTAAAAAAGTGTGTACACACAGAGTCCCCACCTCGTGTCCTAATGAATGTCGCTGCAGCCCCCCCCTATGCAATGGTGGGAACCTGGAAAGAAAAAGAAAGAAAAGAAAAGAAAAAGAAAAAGAAAATTGGGGGGTTGGTGGTGAAAGGAAACTGACCGAGGGACAGACCAAATAAAGTAGGCAGGGCCTCGAGGAATAGTTTCCCAAAAAAAAAAAAAAAAAAAAAAGACTCGATAAGATATCAAGACAAATTAATCGCATCCGATCCATAATGATTGATGACGAGGCCAGTGAGTGAGTGGACAAAGGTTCCCACAGCTTTTATCATATTACACACCCCACCCCAAGAACACGCAGCAGTCGTTACGGTATCTCCGCAAAGAAAGAAAGAAAGAAAGAAAGAAAAAAACCAACGGAAAACCCACAAGGAGAGATTAAACCAACTGCCCCTTGCGTTCCGCCGTGACCCATGGCATGCATCCTGCCGTGCCCACCTTCTTCTGAGTGATCATAATCCGCAAAGTCCCGGGGCAGGAAGAGGGGTGGGGAGATGGGGGGGGGAGAGGGCCACAGGTTGGTCCTTGTGTGTAGGCCTGGGTATCTTCCCACGTGGGTTCATTGACAAACTCGAAAGCGCCTCGATGATGTGGCCCCGATCTGCAAAGCTTTTGGCGAGGTTGATCTTTTTTTTTTTTCCCCCCTTGCCCGGAGGGACAAAGCTTCGGGTCACACAGCCAGGGCCGATCTTCTAGTAACTTTTTTTATTTTTTATTTTTTATTCACATAATCATATCCTCTATATATACCTACTCGCCCAACAGACAGCACATACAGGAAGAAAGGGATGAGCTTGGTCTCATGACTGCAGCAGAATTAGGATCGCGATGGACGAGATGAACTCGACAAACAACCTGTCAAAATGAAAAGCCACAGACGATTTTCGTCGAGATAGGTTTGACCACAGAAACAGAATTTGATTTGTGACAGTATATATATGTACGTGATCTTCAGGCATAGTCTACACTGATGCGCCAATGCTTCCACGGGGCAAGTGCTTGCTCCTCACATACAGGAGTGTTGTTGGCCTCGACAGCGGCTCTACCACTATCGGTCTGAGGCCCTCCTTTCTTCAAAATACACACCGGAACGCCTCGCTAAGGTTAATTGACAGAATGCTTTTCTCGGGATAAGTCGCGGCGGGCGACAACACCGTATGTGGTTGGTACAAAAGTAGTCACGATCGCAGGGCAGCTCGTGTCTGCTTCTGGCTTGTGTGCGTGTCTCTGAGCAAGCCCACGCCACGCCACGCCATGTCAGACCACGGCGAACAGTAGGAGTTGGTTCCGTCCCTGGTACCGCTGGATTCGCCTTCTTGGAGATGGCAGTTTCGGGATTGCAGCCGTATAGGCAGAACTGCTACCAGAGAGAGCCCTTCAGAACCCGGAACGAGCCGGTAATAGGGGCCGGGAAACGTTCCCTCGGCGCCAGGTTCTCTTGTCGTGAGACATCTCCCAAGGTCCCTAGTTTCTTGAGCTCTTCTTCTTCTGGTCTGTCTTCTTGTCCTTGGCCTTCTCTTCATCTGAGCGAAAGTCGTCCCACCAGTTATACGGGAGGTCCGAGGTGCTCGTGTACCCGGGCCAGGTTGGCACGATGTCCTTGATGGGGTGGAGCATCATAGCCTGCAGACACGGACGGCCGTTCTTGTCCTCCCAGCTTCTGCCTCCGATGCTCGCATCCGAGTAGCCCATCCAGTTGTTGTACATTCGCTGTGGCGGGACCGAGCGGTAGTACCATGAAATGCCCTGGAATCGGTGTTCGAGACCCCAGCCCATAGCACTGCCGGGCCCGCCGCTGACACCTCCTGGTCCGGGGTTGAACCACTTTTGCAGGCTCTCTGGGGGGAACGGCCGATCCATAAAGACGGGCATAGGGGCGTAGACAGCTTTGAGCCCGTGGAGAAGAGCGACCGTGTTCGCAGCCATCTCGGAGCCAACGTGGTTGCCCACCTTGTTCTCCTCGTGCATCGCCTCTACGAGGCGCCGGGACAGGCGTGACTGCGTCACGATGGTCGCTCGTCTGGGCAGGTCCAGCGAGCTGTGTTTGCTGTCGTTGTAGCGCCAGACCTGGTTTCTCAGGATCCAGTTGCTGTCGGCCGGGTCAAACATCGGAGACAGCGTGATCAGGTCGGCCTCCTCACCGACTCCCCACTCGTAATTGTCCTTGCTTGGTGACGCGACGGGCGGCTTAGGGCCGACAGGCTTGATAAAGGGCAGGTCGGGAGGGCCCCAGACCGTGTTCTTGCCCGAGGCCTTCTCCACCAGAGTGCGGAATGCGGTGTCGTAGTCGCCATGGGAAGAGGGTATATAGAAGCGCTCGTTTCGTTCCCACAGGCCCTTCCTGGGCTGCTTCTTGGCGAACTCCTCAAATTTGGTGAGCATGTCGTAATGATGGCCCATCACGCGGGCGTCCATCTCCCAGTTCCAGACGTAGTCGTACTCGGGGTGTTCTATCATGAACTTCTGCACGGACAGCCACTGGGCATTGTGGACCGTCGCGGCATCCGTGGGGTCAAGAAGGGGGTACATCTCCTGGACCTGATAGCTGCCCCAGAGGATCGCAATGTCGTGGAACTCCTTGGGCACCTGTGTCTGCAGCACGTACTTGTACGTTGCTGCATCCCACAGCGCCAGGTCTTCGAGATGGTCTTTGACCTGCACGAGGAGGTAGACTTGGTATTTCCCGCCGGTGCGCAGTGAGAGCTCGGTGATGATCGACCTCAACACATGCCTGTCGTTTTCGGTGTACTGCTTTCCTGTGTATGACCTGAGCAGGACAGCCGTTCGGTACTCAGCCGGGTTCTCTGGTCTGATTGTCGGGCGCGTCGACTGCCAGGTCCCAGTCGTGTCCGTGTCCGTGTCCGTGTCCGTGTCCGTGTCCGTGTCGGCCCGCTGCTTGAGGCGCGGCTCCTGTCTCTGCTTCTTGAGCTCGTCCGCGGTCGGCCCACCTTGCGATGCGCTCATCGCGGCCTCATATCGACCCACTCCGCTATCGCCTGCTGTGGCTGACCTGTCGAACCGGGCCTTGTTTCTCTCGGCGCACTCTGACTGCAGCTTCCCCCACTCGACCTTGGTCCAGTCCAGCCTGCGGCCATCGTCGTCCGCCTGAAACTGCAGCCCGTACTGTCCTAGCCTCGTGTCCCTCTCGTAACAGAGGTTGGGATCTATGTCGAAGAGGTCGTAGCTCCCGAAGCTGGGCTCGGGGAACATCTCAGGGCGGCCTCGGAAAACTTGGATATCCTTGAGCTTGCGGCCGGCGGGCCCGTCACAGGGCACGAAGTCGGCCCTGTGCCCCTCCCTCCACTCGTCGCTGTCGTATTTGGGGTACGGATTAAAATTATAAAGCACCTCATCGGTGTAGGACGGGCTGTCGCTGGACACGGCCAGGTGCAGTTGCGTGTCAGGTGAGACATTGTCTCTGTTGGTCAGATTGGAAAGGGTCGTCCCGTAGATCGCGCCAGCGCCGGGCAGTCTGTTGGAGGGCCAAAGTAGTTAGTTGCTTGTCTCGCCGGATGCTATTGTCATGGATCTTTCGGCTGGTCTCTACTCACGCTCCCGTCTCGTTCCATTCCTTGGAGAACAACCACCTGGCGCGGTTGTCGTCGTAGTCCTTGGACGTCGGCTTGCGGTTCCCCTTGGGTTTTCTCAGCAGGCCTCCACTCGCATCGGCGCCAACAGCGGTACCGCTCACGTCAACCGTCCAAGGGATGACGCGGTAGCCGTCGTCGGAGGAGGCGCTCAGCAGCAGGGAGCAGACAAAGATACTGGCCAGGGCCGAGTAGATGAGGCCCCTTGACCTCCAGAGGAGGCGGCGGGATTGCCTCAGCATGGTGACTGAGGCGGCACGGACTCTGGCTTGTGAATCGCCGGGGGGATCGAGGAGGAGAGCAGGCGGTTTCTTGTCCACAAGCATGGTCATGAACCGGCACGGCACGGGGAGCGATGCCTCGTCGTGATTCAGCGGGGGCTGAGGTCGAGGAGCATTTCTCTGGCTCTGCAGGAGGGGAAAGGGTCGTAGGGGTAGTCGTGGCGTTTTTGGGTCGCAGAGAAGGGGGAAACGGGGAGAGAGGAAGAGAGGGATGGGCGGCCACAGTGGCAGAGTGGCAATCGTTTCCTCTTTCTGGCAGTCGGCGCGCGGGTTCGCAATGCGGCTCTCCTTGTTTATTTTTGCGGGTCTGGTGTGTGATGATGTCGATCGCTTCCTGGGAGGATGCAACTGCGGTCGCAGGGAGGAGGAGCCGAACAGAGAAGGGTGGATGGGGTGTTCGAGAGACGTAACGGCGAAGGGGGGGGGGGGCTTGGGCTGGTCGGGGGTCGAGAAGGAAAGAGTCTCGGACAGACAAGACAGGACCACAAGCTGATTCCAGCAGTAGAGTGATACTATAATAATTGAATGAGGGGGATCTTGAGTCGAACACGGTGTGGAACCAGGTAATGAGTGAAGATAAAAAAGCTGGGCCAGTGAATCCGGGGGTGTCTGGGAGGGTGTTGCGTCGAAGGGGGGGAGAAGAGGATACGCGGCAATGCAACTCCACCAGGGAAGATTTGCCTCAATGTGACAGGATGATGAAATGTGCGACCAAGGCGGCCTTTAGCTGCAACAAATAGATAAAGGAGCGAAATTGGCTGGTGTCTCGCCAGAGAGATGTTGATGGCAACGTAGGCCAGTGAAAAAGAGATTGGAAAGGAAATGTGTGCTGTATACAGATGACACAGATGAGAACAGGTGGATTGAGATTGATGGGGATTGGGAGTGGGAGCAGGATTAGGTGAGAGGGGGGGGGGGGCACAAGAGGCTGTCAGACTGTTGGTACCTTCTTTTTTCTGTTCTTTTCTTGTCAATGGCTCGTCTAAGCAACATCCATGCACCCTAAAGAAGGAACAGTTCCTAGGCAGACACAGTGGGACAGGGCAGAACACAGGGGGTGGCACCTCCCACTAACTAACTGTACAGTCACAGGTAGCAGTCGCAGTAGGGATCATCACTGCCTCCCTCACTCCTTCTTACATGCCGCCCACTGCCAACTTTCCACCACTAGCAAGAAAAAGGAAGTTTCACCAATTCATTCATTACTCCATCCTCAGAACTTATTTCCATAGTAGCTGGATGAGTGAATTTACAGCCACACGAGTCGTGGTCAGTTGGCCAGTTAATTTCCGTCTGGGCGCCCCTCCTCAATTAGACCCATCTGTCTTTTTCTTGTCCTCTCCCCTCTTTCTCTCTCTCTCTGTGCGCTGTCAAACCTGGGACCCTGATCTTCTCAATAATGGATATGCACGTATGCATGCATGCTGCAGGTACAGGCTGTGGTCAGCTGGATTCCTTAATTGGTACAAGAGAAGGGGGGGGGGCCACAGCGCTCAACTCGAGCTGTTTGGAATCCTGTACATAGTAGTTACACACCAACCACATTGGCTACACAACCTCCCAAGGTCCCTCCAAGATCCGCGCGCTCAGGTGGCCGGCCTGCATGGTCCCCTCCTCCTGGACCGCTATACGTACCGCCCAATCGCTTAAAGCTGTAGAGTATGTGCAGGGCGCCTTGGCGCTCACGTTTTTATTCTGGACCCCTGAAGCCATACCTTATTCTGCCAAGACAGTCCCGCGTCCTTCCCGCACACCCCCATAAGCAAGCAGGCAAGCCAGGCATGCATGTGCCTGGAGGATCTCTCGCTAGAGTTGCTAACTTGATCCAGCATAAAACGTTTGGGGCGGGCATGAGACGAAGGGTACACGATGTTCACGGCAGCCGAGAGACGTCCACACACCGGACCAGGCGACGAACCCTCGTCTCATGTCACGACAGGTCAAGATTCGATCTCGGGACGTTCTGGGCGAGATGAGCTGGCGGGCGACCTCGAGCCGAGGACCTGTCTGCCGTACAAAGGCAGAGAAGCAAGGGAGGGGGCGAGACAGCACTGGTAACACCAACTACTACAGTACCACCACCCGAATGCACAGTCCGATTATCTATTGGTGGTGGATGTGTTTAATTTCGTCACGCGTGATGTCTCAAAAACCCGGTTCCCGGCATGCTCAGCAGCCGTCGTCCATCTCCTCCTCGCCGCCTGGGGCAGGTCCTGGGGGGGCTCCCCCGACAGCACCTGAAACGCCGCTAAGGCCAACCCGCCGCCGCCCCAAACCCGAGCACTCCCACGCGCACTCGGTCAATCTCTTCCCCCAGCTCCCAGTCAGTTGTTCTCCTCGAGGGGGAGCGACGGGACGACGTCTTGGAATGTCAGCCCTACGCCCGGGCCACATCGGCAGCTCATCCCCATCATCCCTCTCCTCTCCCCCGCCTCCTGGCCTAGGGAAGAGAAGGCCCGAGCGGTGTGACCCGAGGCTGAGCACACAAGGATAACATTGCAGAAGAACCTATAGATCTTCAAAAGCGTCGATGCTGACAATAGCCCACACAGCGGGACCATGGGCTGTGGTGACGTCTTCCCCAGCGAGGGAAGCCACCGGATAGGGCCCCGCCGCGTAAGCTTGTTTCCTCATATCCAATTGATGACCGGCAATACGGCATCTATAAAATGATTCTCTGTCGTCCCGTCCCATTCACTACTACCATGCTGTGGCTACAGAGGAGCTAAAAAGGCCGCGCACACGACCATCGTTTACATGAAAGTTATAGATAGTCAAGCTTGCCGTTGCGCCTTCGACCTGGCTGTGAAGTAGATAGACTCAGCCCAGTGTCAGACTGCAGACTGTCGGACTGTTATGCCCTGTTTGTCCCCCTCCCTCCAAGCTTTACTTGATGGACACCCAGCCAGAGCTCAGAGTACCCGGAGACGCCCACGGCCAAGCCAGCATCATTCAGGAGCGAACCACTTGAGGGAGCACTTCACTTTGACTCGGCGGGCCTGGTATTATGCTCTGGGCAACTTGCGCAAACCGGCAGCTTCCCCCACGTTTCTTCTTCTTTTTTTTTTCTTCCCCTTTTTGTTTTGGACATATCAGTTTCCGAGCTCTCAAAGCTGCTGAGCTGCTTCGAGCCGCTTCCCCCCACGTACTCAGACGGTGAGTATGGACTCCGTCGTGAGGAGATGGCAGCCGTGTACACTACTCTGCGTGTCTAGCTGGGAGTATCAAGCTGACCACCAGAACTACGATGAAGCCATGGAGGGCTGGATGGCGTCTTAGTAGTCCCAAGTTTCAGCTCCTGTCGCACTGCCTGCTTTTTCCCTCAGAAAAAGGTACCGCCTACAACATTTAAAGAAATTCTTCATATCTGTGAATGATCTATCTAGCCGGGGCCTCGGGTCGAATGTCTCCAGAGCCTGAACAACCAGCATCTCCCAAATCCCACACACGACCTGCAGAAGCCTTATCTGCGGTAGTGTTGCTGTGTTGGATGCTATGTCGTTTACATTGCTCTGTTCATGACTGTGTGTTGTCCGTCTCATTGAAATCTATACCCCGTCCTCGTTTCGTCTCGGGGGTGTGTTGAAGAAGTTTCTCACTCGGAGACTAGCCCTCGAACAGTTCTGGCTTGTCTTGCTGAACACCGTCTTGGAGAGGCTGCTGTAGAAAAGGCCCGTGGTGTCCTTGCCAGAGAGCCAGCCCTTGTTGCGAGTGCTCCGAGGGTGTCTTTGGAACTCTCACCTTGCTGGTCTATCCCAGGAGGCCGGATTTCCTTCGACGACGCGCGGGTAGGCCACTGAAAAAAAAAAAAAAAATGTCAGACCACTGTGTTCCTTCGGTCGTTTCCCTACAAGATGGCTTCAGCTCTTAACAGAAAGATTATTGATGGGCCCTCGAATTTCTTCTTGATGGCTGGGATAAGGTCTTAGTGAATACTCTGGCTTGACATGCTTTTGCCATTGCCTTCATGGGATGGGGCTCCTGCCCTTTATCCGTGAGCGAAAGCCCGACCGGGGATGCAGATACCGGTTGGGTTCAGGTTCGCCGCTCGCGCCGTCAGACAAATAGAGCAACACCACGCACGTTTACCAGATCAAATAGCGGAAGTTTGATCCTCTGCAAAAAAAAAAAATCAACATCATGAAGATGAAAGTACAGAGCACAACTTGCAGCGGTGCAAGGATGATCAGTCAGTATGCATGAGAAGATATGCACAAATACAGCACCAGCATGACGGCAGTGAATTGCACAATTGTGCTTTGTATGCCCACGCACGTTGGCCAGGTCTCCAACCCGAACCCACAAACCTACCACTATGTGAATTACAAAAGGGTCCTCGACGAGACTCACAGGAAAAGGGGGAAGAGGGGAAGAAGAAGAAGAAGAAGAAGGAGGAAAGAGAAGAGAAGAAAGAAACAAAAAGTACGGTATTTGAGGCTCTTGCCAGTGCCGGATCCTTGACTTTGGCGCAGAGACCCAAAACCGCAGAAGGCGCAGAGATAGTGGGCGGGGCCTTTCACCACCTCAGCCTCTGCGGTCCAAATACATGTGGAGCGGGAGGGTGACTCTCACTGCACAGGGATATCGCAATCATGGCCGAGGTAGAGAATCCAAAAACGTGTCCTCCAAAGGCATGCATGCCTAGGGCTGGCCCGGAGACGAGGTTTTGTCCCCAGCATGCAGACACTTGGGATTGTAGCTAGACGAGTTGTGACCGTGCATGGTGGACGACCTGCGCTCGCACAGGACTGGTATCTGATTGAGAATATGCTTGGAGGTTACCGAACCTGCCGCAGCCCCTCTGGACAGGAATGATTCCAAATCCTAGATCAACCAGGAAGATGACATGCCGGCAAGATATTTCAGAAGCAGCGAGCATGCCGTCAGTATCTCACGAATGTGTCCCTATAGAAATTAAGTCAGCCCTCTCACTGCCCAAGACCGTCCATTCGTTTGTCGTCAAAAAAGGATTGCTGGCCTGTGCCAACCAACAGGATGCGGATTAATGAGGTCCGTCATTAGAGGTTCCAGGGCGAGAGATTCCAAATTGCCTTCTGGAAGCCCAGCCAGGCCCATGAAGCGGGTCACAGCCGCCCTACCTGACGGGGAAAGGGGGGGGGCTTCTTGAGGCGGGGGGGGCCAACTGCCATGGCGGGCAGCGTGCCTGCAAGCATGGCACATCCCAATACAGAGAGCTCTATGGTGGGGCCTCGAACCTGTCGGGATTCGCTAGAGCTGATTGGGGGGTTCTGGCTAGGCCGTAAGGAGCAATACCATGGTGCGGCTTCCCCAGGGCCCCGACCTGACCGCCTCTGCTTTGCCGTTCGGTGCTTTCCCCAACACATACCAGCAAAACCTTGTTACCGGCTCGAGGTTGTTGAGAGCCTCACCCCCTGCACCATTCCTGGTGGATTCCCTAGAGCTACAATGCTAGCTATTGGTAATACCTCATGAGCGTGGCATGATGCTGGAGAGAGAGAGAGAGAGAAGAGGAGGGGATGGGAGAGGGTTGGGGAGGGCTGAGAGGGAGCCAGGCTTGGCACTCAAAGAGCCCGTTTCTCTAGGTACTCGGCGAATAAATAGTACAATTACTATGGTATTACTGACTACTGTGCTAAGTACTTCTTCCCTCGTGTCTTCGTTTTACGAGGTATCTTCTCCTGTCGATCCGGTTGGTGGCCGTTTCCAGCGCAGTGAGCGATAAGGGGACCAAGACAACCAAAAAAACCAGTGCACGCCTCACTCTCTCTCAACTCACCTACTCATTCTTCCTTACAAAGTACTCTCTTTCAGCTATCTCCGTGGCTCAGATCTCTCCCCTGCTGTGTTACCCCCCAGAGCTTGTTGAGGTCCCCCCCCCCTTCTACCTGCTCGTCTCCTCCCCTTTCCCACCCTCTTTTCTTCTTTCCTCCCCTCCCTCCTCTGGGAACTCGAATCGACCTGACAAGTATAAACCAGACTTACTTATTAGCCAGCTACTACCACCTTCCTCCTCGCCTTCCCCCTCCTCCTCCACTCACCTCCATTTTCCTCCCTAGTCTGACCTGCACATCCCCATCGAACCACAGTCTACGGAGATCCGACGCATATCAGCTCACCCACCTAGATATAACACGACCGATCCGTCCCTCTCCGCCCTCAAGGGTCTTCCCAATTCCATCATCTTATATCGTGCTTGCGCCATTGACTCCTCGTCCATTCTTGACACACAAGTCCTTGAATCTGTCCCGACTGTTGCTTGTATTCTCCATATTTCTATACTCTTATCTCGATACTACCGGTGCTGCTACCACCACCAACCACCACCATGACACGGGTGACACCTCTGCCGCGCGAGCTCGCCAAGCTCACCAGGTCCCTGGGCACCTCAGTGGCCGCCCCTCGCTCCAGCCAGCTCCTCAGCAGCAGCTCCCGGGCTGGAGCTGCCCGTGCCCGCAAGGAGCTTGAGAATGGCAGTCTTGACATGCTGCCGGCTTCAGAGGTGAGCATCCCAGTTCCTGCCTAGGTCAAAAGCCACCACCCCCCATTGGGTCGACCCCCTTGGGTATAATCCTCGGGATCCGAAGCCCTTCCTCCAAGGTTTTAGGCATATCCTTCCTCCCAGATAGGATGGACGGACCTCTATCAACCTCCGTGAATTCCAAAATCAGTCACTTGCTCAATTCACCTGCACGAATAATTCTCCCTGGCTTTTTTTTTTTTTTTTTTTTTTTTCAGGGAAAAAAGAGAGAGGAAAAAGTTACTGACATACCATTTCCCCCCCCCCTCTCCCCAGCGGTCCATGACCACGGCCCACCGCCCAAGTCCTCAGCCCACCCCCAACCCCGCCCGCACCATCCCACTGATGCAGTCGTTCCACTCCACCCCAACCTCGACCGCCCGCGCCGACCCCTCCACCATCGACTTCGCCTTCCTCCCCTCCCTTGCCGACGCCGGTCCATCCCCGGCCGACGCCTTCGCTCAGATCCGCGTCCCCCTCCTCCCGGACAACTTTGCCCCGGAGAGACCCCCTGCCATCTTCGCCCCCGAGCTCCAGGGGGATGTTCCCCTGCCCCGGAGCGAGATCGTCGTCATGGCCGCCGACCCGGCCTCCGTCAGCGCCGTCTCTGCCCTCACTGAGGTCGAGGGCATGGGCCCTGACGGGGTCGAGCTGCGCTTTGACTTTGAGGGTCGTGCCCCGGCCGGGGCCGAGGGCGAGTACGCCGGCGGTATGCTGACGGATCTGTGGAAGGGGCTTGTTGACGACGTCCTCGGGGGCCAGAAGGCGAGGCCTGCTTTCTAAGCAGAGATGACATGAAGGCCAGGACGGTAGAGGGATCACGGGATCTCCCTTAAGAAGGAGGGGAAGGGGGAGGAGGAAGAAGAAGAAGAAGAATAAAAGGGAGAATGTGCATTTGTGAAGCGAGCGGGCGAGCGGGCGAGCAGGCACTGATGAGACCTGACCACGAAACGGCAGGGCAGTGTGGGCTTGCGTTGTACAAGGAGGCGTTCTTGCATGTTGATGTTGGGGGTACTGGATCATGGCTATGGTCTGGACCGACCAGGGCAGCGGGTTGTCCCTGGATTTTCTCTCCTTGCTTGCTCTTATGGTGTGTGTCTTTTTTTGCACATAGAAACTTGGGATATTGACGATGGCATGTCCTGGATCAAAGGACTGATGACTTTTCTTGATGGAGCAGTGGTCACTCGTTTATTTGATTATTATTTTTTCCCCCTCCCTCTTTCCTACACGGGATCCTCCTGCTGGGTTTATTATAACAAGATTGTAATCTGATTATCAGACACACACACACACACACACAAGGCATATCATGACCTCGGCTTCTTACGCTTTCAACGTGCTTTTCCTCCCCGTGTGATCATCTATGTTGAAACGACGAGGTTGCCGCTTGCATTTGAATTGTTGAACTATCTAGCGGAGACGTTGAGCGGTCTCTCTCTCTCGCCCTCTCTTCTGGATCCCTCAAAAAAAATTCAAAAAAAAAAATAATAAACCCCCCATGAATAACTCTCATGTCTGGAGGATACAACGCACTTCAATCTTGGTTCTTTCTCCTCCGACGAACATCACAAGTTTGATCTCCCAAAAATTCGACCAGTCTCTCCCTCCTCTAGCCTCCCAGAACGCCATGTCGCCTATTTGTCGCTCATTAAACAGATCTGCATTACTAGCCGGAATGGCCAGCGGCCGGGAACTACCGAGTGGGGGAGATGACCAGAATCGAGGATGCAAAAAAAGACACTCCCTTGGAAGCATTCGTTCCACAAATTGACCGGCTGACCTGCTGCCCCGGGCAGTTCCATCTTTTATCTGGTTTTCTCTCGACTTGAGAGAGAGAGAGAGCGGGGGGGGGGGGGTTTGTTCCACTCATGCGCTTGAACAGTAAGCTGTTCCTTGCCACACAGCAAGCTCCTTTGTGTCCGTCGAGTCCGAACTGTGGCTTTTGTCTCTGAAAGAGAAGCCATCATCTTCGGCGCATCGGCTTTGAGCTGTCCTACCGCTTCTTAGAGCTTTGTCGGGGCTTGCACTCATCTGTTTGGACGGGGTGGAGCATGAGTTTGATGGGCTGTTGCGGGTTGTTGGCCTGGTAGCCCTTGGACCAATCGTAGCTGACGGCGTACGCAAAGATGTTGCCGTTCTTGTTGAAGGTGGTCGCGGTGATGGGACCGCCGACGTTGGGGTAGCCCTTGAGGCGGTGCTTGGCGTCCTTGTCCCAGAAATGGAATGTGCCGTCGGAGCCGGCAGTGGAGAAGGTGCCGTGCACGGGGTGGAACGAGATGTCGTTCACGGCGTAGACGTTGGTGGGGTTGTTGCCAACGGCCTGGTCGCGGTGGCACTTGAAGGAGAAGTTGGAGCTGTTGGAGAGTTGGCAAGAACGTCAGTGTCGCTGCCCCCCCACGCCCCCCCCCCAAAGTACGGCTATGCCTGTTGTCTCATGAAGAAGAAAGAGAGAGAGAAGAGTCGTTGACTGCATACCTTGAATCCTTGTCCTCCACATACTGGATGGCGCAGCGGCCCTCGATGCTGCCGATGGCATAACCCGAGGCATCCGCGAAGCAGCTAACAACACGGGTCTGCCACTTCAGCGGGCTCTGGTGCTTCTTGTAGTAGTCTGCCGAGGGGTTTCTCATGTCCATGACGTTGACGAAGCGCTCCGCAGTAGCGATGACCAGCATATTATCGCGGGCATCCATGCTGTACACCCGCTCAGGGGCGACCTTCTCGACCACGGGAGTGCTCTGTCGGAGGTCCCAGAACCTGATGTTCTTGTCCCAGGAGCCAGTAACGAGGACCGGCTGGCCATTAATTTCGACACACCGGATCGATCGGATGGGCTTGTCGTGCTGCGCAACGGTTTGGAGGTTGCCAGGAGAGTTGAGGTCGCAGAGCCTGGCCTGGTTGTCCGCGCCCGCAGACACGATCCTCTGGCCGTCCTAGCACTTTTGTGTGAGTATATACGCCACGGCACAAGACGGAAAGACAAGAAGAGCGAGGGGCTAATGGCGAATGGGGGGCAAACATACTTTGAAGAAGTGGACGCTCAGGGCCGGGCCCTGGTGATCATAGGCATGGCGGCCTGCGGCCTGGCCTGTGTTGCTGTCGACCTCGTAGATACGGACCTTCTTGTCCCAGCTGGCGACAGCCAGGAAGTCCTTCTGGTCGACGGGATTGGGATTGAAGGCGATGCTGGAGATGCTGTCGGTGGGAAGGTCGTTGACAGCCACGTCGTTCTTGAGATCGCCGACTGTGTTGCTGCTCGCAGCAGCGGCCGCGGCAGTGGTGCCGAAGAGGCCTGACATATTGATTGCAGAGAGCCCTGAGTTGGTTCTTGATGCAGGACTCGGGAGGATGCGAGTAGGAAAACCAACAAAAAAAAAATTTGTAGAAAGAAGAGCTGGGAGCTGGCAAAACAAGGACAGTCTATGTGTCAAGGCTGCCTTTGGGAGGCAACGCTGAACGTTGATTGTGTGGACTGCCGGCGGCGTCTGACTGAATGGAAATTCGGAGGCGTTCGAAGTAAAGGCTGCCCGCCCGCCCGCCCGCCCGCCAGAAAGTTGACGCGCCTCTGATCCCTGTAACAATTGGGAGCTCGAGTACCGTAGGAGCTATTCATTACATAAGCAAGAAGCAGGATATGATTGGACACCTGCAGGTGCTTCTGTGGGCCCACCCCTGCAAATCAAAAAAAGTTTCTACTTCTTAAGAGCCGCAGCTTCATCCGCCTTTCTCCTCCCTCTTTTTTTCTTCTTTTCCTCTCCTCCAAGTTCCCCTCGCCCGACAAATCGCCATCGAAGCTCCAAACGGAGATGTCCACCAGGCCATCTCACAAACAATGCTTCGGGAGAAAGTCCCCGGACAATCTTTTCTGGCTTTTGCCAGCGAGGAACGCCGAAAGGCGCCGCCATAGAAGCACCACGCGGCTGATCTCTGCGCGCCCCCGTCCCTCAGTCTGACGTCCTGCCTGCCCCGTCCCACCGCTACATCTGTCGGCTGGCCTCCCCATCACCATGGACACCGGTTCTTCCCAGGAGAGACCAACATGGACGATGATATGAGTCCGCGCTCTCCACGGGATCCCACGGCCGTGTGCTTCCTGCTCTGTTGAGGTGGTGGTCGATCGATGGTGGGCTTGCGGACGCAAGGCGGTCTGGTGCTGGGGGCATCTAGTGGGGTGCGCTGGAGAGTGTTTTCGTCGAGATATGATAGGTATGCGATTGCCTAGGGATGGGTTTCGGCCTGGACCTGGTTACTCGATGGGGCTCATTCTTGGTGCGAGGGGACTTCACATACCACACACACCTTTTTTCTTCTTCTTTCCGTTGTGCTTTTTCTGTTTCCAACTGTCTGTGGCGGGGAGGGAGTTGACAGTACTTGAACTTCTGAGCCTCGCGGGAGGCTTTTCCTCTGTTGATGACTGACCCGGCCGGATGGGAGGACAGCACACAGCTGACGGCATGTCCCAGTTCGTATGATGAACACCATTTATAGAGTCAAGCACTGAGGCCCAGCCTACCTAAAATGGAGGTGCAGCCGCTGACGATACAATAATGCGTTATGGTTTCTGATGAACTTTTTCTTTCTTTTTTTATTTTCTTCCTCCTCCTTCAATTCTCTTCCCCCTACTCTCTTTTCATCTCTCACTTTCTGTATTCTGATGCCCCTCCTCCTGCTGGTTTGTCTTTTATCCTACCTAGATAGTAAATGACAGCATATCTGATTCATGTACACACTGCTGATTTTCGTCGTCGTCATGATCAGTCAAGCCTTCAGCGTACGGGTGTGAACAGAAGATACATGGAGGCCAAGGCCAAGAAAAGTCTATTTGAACATCTGAAGATTCGTAATGTTGGATATATCATCGCCCCCTCCCCCCCCCCCCAAAAAAAAGAACAAAGAAGGAGAAATACTCCCCAATGCCATGGATATCTCAGTGCTGAACTCCAGCCCAGACGGTAAAATCAAGACCCAGCAAATGGTATCATCACATCCAGAGGGTTACCCCTATTATTAGGTCCCCTCCCCTTTTCTCATACACCAACCACCACCCCCCCCCCCCCTCCTTTTTATCCCATCGTGCAAGCTCACATCAGCCCACCCAATACGATCTTGCCCACATTCGCCACCTCGGTCCTCACGCCGTTCCGGCTGGTATCCTCAAACTCCTTGACGACGCCCTGCACGATAATCTTTCTGACCCGCGCGTCGGCCTTGGTGAACAGCTCGGCAACAGCGGCGTTGCAGTCCCTCGGCGTGGGCAGGAGGCTCAGCAGGCGCGTGTAGGCGTCGATGAGCACGTCGCACAGCGTGGCAAAGGTCTCAAAGAAGTCCGGGTCGAAGGGCAGGCTCGGCGTGAGCAGGTGGACGTACTCCTCGCCCGGCAGCAGGTCGGCCTCGCTCTGCCCGAAGCTGACGACGCTGGCGGACCCGCCGAGCCCGTTCATGACAGAGGTTGCCGAGCCCGCGGCGCTCGAGACGCCCGGGGCCGACGCGCTGCCCGGGACGACGCCGTTCATGGCCGCCGTCACGCCGTCCTCGTATAAGATCTCGTTGTTGGCGGAGCTGCTGCGGCGGGCCTTGGCGGAGGGGGTGGCGCGGCGGAAGACGTTCAGGTTGGGGATCCTCGCCCTGCCGAGGCCGGAGGAGGGCCCGCCCATCTCGGGGTGGAGGGACTGGAAGGAGTCGAACTCGGTCAGGAGGAGGTTGAAGGAGCGGAGGAACTCCATCGGGGTGTTGGAGTTGAGGTCGATGACGGTCGGGAGGGAGAGGCCTAGCAATAAGTAGTTGGTGGCGCGCCGGGCGAGGCGCCGGCTGTCAAAGTAGGGCATGCGCGCGAGGTCGGGCTTGTCGAAGAGGAGGGTGTTGAACCAGTAGACGCGGCCCTCGTGGCTATATAAGTCGAGAAAGAGAGAGAGATGGTCTGGTCAGTCAAAAAGGGGGCTCGCTCTCCTTGTGCGCAAGGTTTAGTAGACAGGGGAGGGGAGACGGGAGAAGCAAGACTTACGCTTTTCGCAGGTATTCTAATGTTGATATCCTCTTGTTCGCCATCTCCTGTATATGCTGGTGCACCATACTCGACTCTCCTTGTAGCCCCCCTGCAGACGGCGGAGGCAACATCATCCCCCCGCTGGTGGCCAGGGGAAACCCGTTGGCAGGGTTCGTCCCGGTCCTGCTTAACATTCTGCCACCGCCCGGTATAAACGCCGCCGTGGGATCCATCGCCCTCGAGCCCGGGCCGGTTGGCCGCGACGTGGGATGGTGGTAGGAGGAGGAGGAGGAGGAGGAGGATACGCCGTCTGTGTTCCGGTTCAGCTCGGCCGCCGGGGTCGGCGCGTGGGAGGGAGGGACGAGCGCAGGCGGGCTGCCCTTGACGTTGGGTGCGACGGGGCCGCCTTCCGCTGCCGCGGGGTGTGGTCTGCTGCTGGTATTGCGCGGGTGGCTTCCTATGCCCAGGACTTCGCCGAGGCCATCCCTGTCCCTCAGGGCAGAGGAGGACTTTGCGCGGCGGCGGAGGCCGCTGAAGGAGGGCCGTTCGGCGTGCGGTGGGGCGGAAGAGGGGAAAGTGCCGAGGGAGGACTTGCGACCGAGAGTGTTCTTGCGCGCTCCACTGACAGTCGCACTGGACGAGAACGGTTGCTCCTTTGGAGGAGGAGGAGGAGGAGGAGGAAGACGACGAAGTAACGGCTCGGACTCCTGAGACGGACCACCAAGCGCTATGCCGTGGCTGAAAGTATCTGCGCCGTTCGCACCTGCTGTCACTGGTCTCGAAGTGCTGCGACCTGGTCGTTTTGGAGTTCGTGGGCGTGTTGAGGTGAGGGCGAAGTTGAAGCTGAAGTTGGTCGAGGATGACGGGACAAGGACGTCGTTGTCGCTGATAATAATCGTTGCTGGGCCCGGTGCGGCAGGCCTAGAAGACCCGCTGACGCCGCTGGGGCCGGACGCCTGCTGCTGTGGTTCCTGCATGTTTAGGGGATCGAGGTGGTGCTCATGCCGCGTGTCTACCTACCTGTTCAGCCCCCACCACACCGTGGCCCCCCCCCCGCCCTACAATACCACTATAGTAGGTGCTGTTATAGGCGCTGCTAATTTCTGACCTTTAGACTTCCCAAGGGATTCAAAGTCCAACCCTGTCATTGCGACAAGAGAGAGAAGTCGGACCGGTGATGAGCAGAGAGTCGTCGTGCTTGTCGAGACATGTTGTCGCCCAAGAGAACAACCAAAGAAGAAGGGAAAAGAAAAGAAAATAAGGTTGACACTCTCACCTTCAGCCTTCTTATTAATATTTTGATTATAAAACAACAGGTAAAACAGTACGTCTCATGTATCAATCATCCTATACAACCAACCGCGGCAAGGCTTCGGAACCTATGCCAAAGCATGAAATTCTTGTAACAAGGTTCAGCACCCCGACTCATGGCCGTATGATTTTCAAGCTTTTGAAATTGCAGTAATGACTTTCCTGGGTGTATGGTTGCATACTCGTTGTGTGTACAGCCGTGAAGCGGCTGTCCTCCTTCAGCCACTAACACATGTCGTATTACCCAAGGAAACCTGATCATCTGTAAAGATGTATCAATCCTGGAGCCTTTTGATTAAATACCAAACGAGATCTGACTCTAATCAATTGGGTGGAGAGGGTCTCCAGCCAGCTGGCTGGCCATCAAGGCCTTCCTCCTCCTCAACCTACGACGAACGTACAAGAGCAGCAATTCACCTTCTAAATGATCTCATGATGTAACCATGCTCCCAAACAAGTAAGTATACAGAGAGGTCTTTGCTCCAATTTATCCTCGGTTCTAGATTGTCAATTTTTACCTAGTTCATTCTTCAACACCTCTTTTTCCGGTTGTCATCGGCTACAAATGACGATCCACTGGGGCAAGTTTGGGTCGCGTCGCGTCGAGTAAGTAGCCAGCGCTACAACAGGAGAGGGCCACAGGCTTAATCTCTACTATACATCAAGTCCAGGCCTCGTCTACCACGTTCAGAACTCCCTCCGGCCGGTCTGAGCCCCCCTTTTTCTTTCAGAATTTTGACCTGGATCGTTAATCTCGTTCTAAGAGAATTCACCCGCCTGAATTGCCTGGTCGGCCTGAACCTCCGACGATACTTTCAATTAGCCTCTTTCCCAAAGCCCAAAGAATGTCAGGAATCGATCCCACCTCTCCACCAGGAGAGGCCGCACCCGAGCTGCTCGACGGCCGCATCTGGGTCGACGGCTGCTGGGACTTCTTCCACCATGGTTCGTTTTGTCTCGTCTCAGCAGCGCCGGGCCTTATGTGTGAAGAAGGTGTCTTGTCTTCTGCTAACCTCTGTCCCCCTTTCTCAGGCCACGCTGGCGCTATGATGCAGGCACGCCAGCTCGGCGACGAGCTGTACGTGGGTGTGCACTCGGACGAGTCCATCCTGGAGAACAAGGGACCTACGGTGATGGACCTGCAGGAGCGGTGAGAGCCCGATGCCCTCTTTCCTCAAAGCACCTCCCCAACCTACCTCCGTATATAACATCCTGACATCCCTAACCCTCCCCCCTCCCCCCTTTCAGCATCGCCGCCGTCGACGCCTGCCGCTGGGTGACCCGCTCCGTCGCGCGTGCCCCCTACGTGACCCAGCTCTCCTGGATCACCCACTATGGCTGCCGGTACGTCGTCCACGGCGACGACATCACCTCGGACAGCAGCGGTGAGGACTGCTACCGCTTCGTGAAGGAGGCAGGGCGCTTCAAAGTCGTCAAGCGGACCCCCTCGATCTCGACGACGGACCTGGTGGGCCGCATGCTGCTGTGCACGCGGACACACTTCATCAAGTCGCTCCGGCGGACCCTGAGCGGCGAGGAGGGCCACGGCAGCGAGGCCGAGAGGCGGGCCGAGGGTGGCGCCATGACGGAGCGTATGAGGGCCTACGCGAGCGACGAGAGCGCCAAGGCACCCGGGGCGGCAGTGTGGTTCTGGGAGGGCGTCGGGGTCGAGGCCAAGCGGGAGCATGACGGGGTCGACGAGAAGGGGACTTTTGTGCAGCTGTTCGAGGGCCCCAAGCCCAAGCCTGGCCAGAGGGTGGTGTATGTCGATGGCGGCTTTGACCTGTTCTCGAGCGGTCACATCGAGTTCCTGCGACTCGTCGTCGAGGAGGAGAAGAAGCTGGCTGCCGAGCGCGGCTGGGACCAGGAGTACTCCCCTGTCTACGTGGTCGCGGGTGTTCACGACGACGAGGTCATCAACCACTGGAAGGGGGTCAACTATCCCATCATGAACATCTACGAGCGTGGCCTGTGTGTGCTGCAGTGTAGGGTAGGTTTCGTGTCTATACCTCTTAACCCATCCAAGGTCTTTTCCCATATTGACACCACAGCAGTACGTCAACGCCGTGACCTTTGGCGCCCCCTTCACCCCCACCAGGGCCTACCTGTCCTCTCTTCCCTTGGGAACACCAGACGCCGTATACCACGGCCCCACCTCCTTCATGCCGCTCACGTACGACCCGTACACGGCGCCCAAGGAGCTCGGCATCTACCGTGAGATCGGCACGCACACCTTCCAGGACGTCAACGCAGGGAACATCGTGCAGCGCATCCTCAGGAGCCGTGAGATGTACGAGGAGAGGCAGCGCAAGAAGGGCCAAAAAGCAGACGTCGAAGCCGCGGCGAAACTGAGAGAGGAGCTGGAGCTAGAGCAGAAGAGGAAGGAGGAGCACCATGGGGTTGTGTCGAGCTAAAATCTGAGGTGATGGCATGTTAACAGTGGTGACCCTTCCTGGCAGTTGTCGTCAGGGCAGACCCCATCATCGCAAGGGGGTTCAGTAGAGCTGTCGTGGGAACTGGCAACAAAGAGTGAAGGGATAAGCTGGGGCCCCCCACCATCAGGCTTCCCTTGTCCTCATTGTCCAGGCGATGAACCCCCCGGACAGCTTCCCATACACAAAATGCCATAGAACTGACGACAAAAAACACCCCAATACACGTCTGCTGCCTCCTTATTTTTTCATGTTACCTCACAGATCAAAAATTTGGTCCAACACAAAGTCACCATTTACCACAAACTGATCAGCCTAAACGCTTCATCAAGAATATCACAACCTGACCAGCGACCAACATGGAAACTTCCGAAGCCAATCGTTTCACCTTCTTCAGGTCGCTGCCCAGAGAGCTTCAACTGCTCATCTGGGAGGCGACCATCGATGCTGACCAACGCAAGCGAATCCTGCGCGTCAAGTTGTACCCTCGACGTTCCCACAGCCACTTCGACGTGGATCGCATCCTCTCCCGTACCTACATCAAGAACATCAGACTCGCCTGCCGTGAGGCGAACGCTGTGGTACTGAAATATATCAAAAAGCAGACGTCTCTGCCCTCTAGTCGGTTGCTGATTTGTCCCTCCCTCCCTGAGCCCTCCCTGCGGATCAACAGCGAGAACGAAATCTTCTACCTACTAGACATCAAACCACGACGTCGGCGCGGTATTGTTCTCCAACATGGCGTCAACGAGGTGCAGCAGTTCCACGCCTTGCAGCCAGCTCATATCATGCTCGACGTTCCGTACGACGATTCCTTCACCTTGTACGGAAGAAACCCTTCATCGCGCTGGTACACCAATCTCTATTCTCTGTGCGTGCATTTCAATGCAAGTCCTTTGCCCAACGCTGAGTACCGCAAGCTGGGAGACGTGGTCAAGATGGTGACGGTGTTCATCTTCAACCGCGCCGAGGACTTGCAGGAACATGTGGCCTACGGTGACCTCGAGCGCGTCCCGTTCGACCCCGTGGCGCCGGACATGGGCTCCATTCTGGAGCTGACGGCCAACAGGGCTCAACGGGGTCAGGTATCCTCGTTCGTGAGGGGTTGGATGGGATTCTTCAGATCCGGGGCGGTTGCGGTTTCCAAGTTACCGTCGATCGAGTTCGCGCGCCGCTCTCGCTGATATAACGACAGGGGAGGTACGTGGGCACGAGCAGATCCATATACTCTTTGGGGAGAAGAAGTTCTGACTGTTTCTTTAGGATGGAATGAAACACAAAGATCTGCGCGTGGACTCTGAAATTGTTGTCGCCCATTCCAGGTTGTTCTTTAAAGATGTCGGTAATCACCCCTTGGAGCAGGTTCAGACGCTCTTCTTACAGCCTTGTCTGCCTCTGGAAACGCCGTAAACGCAACAGCTCGTCGGATATGGAACTTGGAAGTCACACTATGGTAATTAGTTCACCACATTTCCCCCCTTTCTATTATCGTCTACTGACAATACTCCGGCAGTCTCGGTATTCGAATACCACGGGTATCGCCACAGTGGAGGAGGATGTGAAGAGTGTGATAAAGATGTACAACAGCCGAAATGCAATCTCCTTGCCGTCATCGCTGTGACCAAGAATACACCGACTCCTCGCTGCCTATACGATGGTTTCCTGTACTTAGGACTAGGGAGTAGCCAAGCTTCGGCCTCAAGTGTGTTGAAATGAGACTCCGGGACCGCCAAGTTGACGGCCTGTCACCCACCAAAGATTAATGTATGTATTCTAGTGATTGGACAGGCCCAACAGTGGTCTTGTCCTATAGAACATTGAAGGACCATTTCTCTTGTGTCATTCTTGTACCATTGCACTCGGTCTTCACTGTCTTAGCGATGACTTTCGTCCTGGTGTTTACTTAGTCTGCGGGCGTTCATGACTGATGTATAATCGTCGCCATCTGATCTCAGTCTGTCCCTGAAGCGATCCTGGCGTCGTATTATTACGGAAAGGCTGAGACTGGCTCACAACTATGAAAACGGCACCATACCAAGAGAGTTGATCATCTTGTCCTCGGGACCTGTGAGGCTGACTCTTTCGTGGAGTACATGCCGTCATCCCTTTTTCAAGACCTGGGAAATAGCATATGTGCCTTTGCTTTAGGTATTAGTACCCGCCGCCTTGTGAGCTTGAGTCTGCCCACCTCGTATGGCTTCTTCAGTCTCTGGGCATAGCGACTGAACTTCTCGTAGGACATGATCCTAATGGTCCTCACTTTCTTTGTTGAAGCCATTGTTTTGTAATTTTCTACCACGGCGACCTCGAAACACACACAGATCCGTTTCTCCCTGAGTTGAAGGAACGGGAGTGCTGTCACAGCCCGCTGGTAGGAAAGCCAATTCTAGTGAGGTCATAAACTTGTGGATCAAGATATGACTAAAGTAATTAGGTGAATACAAGCGGTCTTTCCTTCTAATTATAGTCTTCTTTTGGTAGAGATTTCTCTACTAGTAGTTTTGTTTTGGAGGTTGGATTGCCAGACTCTCTATTCTTGTTGTTCTGAAGGATATAATAATATCATCCATGATAACCGGTCATTGCTTATAATTGATTACCTTTCATTGGGCTTTTGTCTTCAAGACTTGACCACCTATCCAGTAATTATCCTAGCTACTTGTTAACTACCTAGAAGTATCTAGGAGCTAATGCATTTCCTAATATTTGTGTGAATTCATCACTTAGACCTATGCTCCGGCCAGTTGTCATGGTGTTCCTGGCTGAAGTAGGTCCCATTCTACCCCCTGTGCTTTGACATCCTGTAGATCTCTCTACCAAGTTCTCTACAATTCAAGCTCTCTGGAGTATAACACAGGGTGGATTCTTCATCCCCCACAAGGATTCTGGAGGGGATCTTGACCCGGTTTCTCTGTACCCGTTAAGAAGACATGAATCAAATTATTACAGCATTTGCTTTATTCGAGCCAGTTCATGTATGGGAGTTTCAAGATTGTTCACCATGTTAATGGCCTTTGTCTCATAAGTAATTGTTACATATTATATACCCATCCATAACTTCATGGGAGTCTGTGTTCTCTTTTATATTGAGTAGATTCCGGTGCCCTTAAGATCGTGAACATCCTTGGACATGAGCAATGAATATTGAACCAGGTACTTATTGTTCCAAACACCAATGCCGCCTTGTAAATTAACACAAGCAAGCCCTCGTCTCTCTCAACGCCATGAACCCTGGATTGCAACTTTTTGTACACCTGGAGGTGTCGTCAAGGCCCACCAAGATGCTTCAACTCCCCTGGCCAGAAAATTATTTATTGTCTGTCTCGCGAACTCTCTTTTCTACCAGGAGAAAAAATCTTTCTTGCACCCTTTAACCTCGCTCTTCCTCCACAAACAATCTGTGCTCTACGTGTCAAGCTCTGCTCTTCGCAACCACACACTGTTTGATCAACGATTCCTATCCATCTTCGCACCCCCAATCGCAACTATGGCCTCGTCTCAGACTCCCATCGATACCCAGCCGCTGGAGCCCCAGCCTGGAGCCTCCGCTCGGACGGTATCTGCTGTACCAGTCTCGAGCGCTCAGGGTCCGCAGTCTCCCCTTAAAACCTTCACCTTGTTCATCAACCTGCCACTCGAGATGCAAGACAGGATCTGGGAGGCAGCACTGCATTTGGAAGACAACACGCGTATCATCCTCATCGACGAGGGAAACAAGTGCACCAACGCCCACAAACTCACCCGAATTCAACCCTTACGCGTTGCAAAGACACTCAGACTCGTGTGTCGACAAGCGCACAACACCATGCGGAGGGTCATACCGAGACGTTGGCCTCGATCTTCAGTCCACTACGTACGGGACGACGTCCGCACGGGTCGATCCGAGCCTATCGAAGTCAATGGCAAAAAAGACATCTTTTATCTTTCCAGAAAATACATCACCGTCGCGGCTTCTGCCTTTCTTGTCCGACTTCCTGACGACGCTCGCTCTTGGCTCGAGAACCCCGCCACCTGCCTGGGCCACGTCATCGTGGACCTACGAGCCATGCTACAGATCATCCACACGGCTTTCGTTGCCCCTTGGCCCAAGTCGTCAGTCAACCCAGGTCCTACTTTCGTCGCCCTGTTCTGCAACGGCTTGGAGGTGGCCAGGGCTCACTACCCGTCCCCCCAGTGGAACATGCTGCACCCCACGGTCAAGAAAATCACCATCTTCGTCATCTCTAAAACCTCAGACATGGCCTGCGAGTTCGAATACAAGGACCTCAAGCGCGTCGCGTTCGACGACCCGGCCTCGGACGAGCAGAAGACCTCGATCACCGACATGGCCAGCAGCATCATCCAGCAGGAACAGCTCAGCAAGGTCATGGGCTTGTTGGCGAACCTGCGGACCGATGCCCGGGAGAAGAACATCTACGGACAGTTTCCCGCTCTGGAGTTCGCCTGGACGAAGCCGGCTTGAACGAGGAATTCTGGGCAGAGAAGACATGGTATGTCTGGATTGGCGGTGGGGAAAAACAAAAAACTGGCTGAGGAGGACCTGACTTGGGGGAGGAATTGGATATGAGGGCCAGACAGGACAGGGCTGAGGATTCGTTGGCATCAGCGAATGAACACCCGAGTCTGGCTTTTCTCGCGACTTCTTTGACAAGCTGGCCTCATTCCAAACGGGCTCTTGGTTGAGCAATCAGTCCCTCCACCCCCCCCCCCTTTTTCTTTCTTTCTTTCTTTGTTTCTTCTCTTCAACTCTCTGTTTTCTTTTCTTTTCTTTTTCTTCTTTCCCTCTTCGTATTCCAATCTGGCGAAATTGCGGTGTTGTTCGACCAGTCGTTGGGTATCAATACTGCACTCAACTGGGGGTGTCTGTCTAGGGTGGCTTTGAAGGAGCCAAGATGTGTTTTACGAGGGCAGACCCTCGACTACATGGCCCTGTCTGGATGGATATGAGGAGGAATTAGGAAACAATGTGATCTTGTCATCCGGCGTGATATCCCCAACATTACGTAGAGGAGGCAAGAGGAGGGTTTGATAACCACACTGTACAACCAAAAACTCAATCCAGAAAGTATTCACTAGAAGAACTCTAACATAAAGTCGCTGGAGGGGCCGCGTTGTGTGTGTCTGCGAACTCTTGTGTGTTTGTCCAATGAGCTCTAATTATTTCACCTGTCCTTCAACTGTGCGTCACCTCATCTGCCTCGTAGCAAGACGGTGGTGCATCCACCCGATGTATTCCCCGTGCTGCCGTACGCTGTATGTACATTGGAATATTAGTACAGGGGCCTGTTCTATGGAGAAAGTACCCCAAAGTTTAGCCAACGACAGCCTTCCTGGGACTGACAGTACCATGCACGCTCACAAACAAGCAACAAATAGTCTGTAAGAAAAAGAAGGGGAGAGAGGGGGAACAAAAAACATGCAACACCGGGTATTCGCTAATGGTCACCCACTTAACTACTAATCCGGCGGTTAGTGGCTTATTTAGGGGAGAGCAGACGGGATCCCAAGTTTTCCACTACCTATGGTCGCATGTAGTATCAGTTGATGAATTGGCAATTATATTGATCGTTTGTCAAATGCACCAGACAGAAGATAACCGTTTCTTAGTTACCTCTCCACCGCGAGATCAAAAGCAAAACAGGGCAGTTGACGAATTCCTACCCTCCAAGACATGATTATCATGTCATAGCTGAGCCTACTCTCTTCATCAACCGGCGGCACCGACAGCGGCACTTTGCGCTCCTTGTATTCGATGCCAACCCCGCAAGGCCGTCATCACAGCCATGGTCGCCCACTTCTCTCCAAGAACGCCACTGGAACCAGTCCCTACAAACTGAAACCTGAATCCCTTGACGAGCGATCTTTGATGCCCTGCCCACACGGCCACAATCTCCTTGCCATCACTCGAGGCGGCGCCGCCCGGTTGGGACGAGACACCCAGCCCCATCCCACCCGGTGCGTCCGTCGCGAGCCTGACCAGCTTGTACCCGTGACTGTTCCCCCCCAGCGCGTGGATCTCAGCCCCGCTGCTGTGCCGCCATTCGAACATCTCCCTCGTGCCTGTCGCGCCCACCTCGACGGAGAATGACATGGTGTCGTAGCTGAACATCCCTCCGTGGTATCTGACCAGCTCCTGCGACGCAGGCCCTGTGGAGCCAGGGTGAGGCAGCAGCGTCACTGTCGCATCACTGTTGAAGCTTGACGGAATCTTGCAGGTGGCGAGGGGAGGGCACTTCTCGTTTGGGCCGTTGTGTAGCATGACTTGGGGCTTGCCTGACCACCGGTTGTGCTGCGAGACCGCATAGAGGGTCGGAGCGTTCGGCGGGCCGAGGGAATGATATTTCGCACGCCGGCCTTCTTTGCGGACGTGAAAGGACGGGGGGAACTGGGAAGCCACACTATTGTCTTGCGTTTCAGTCATTGTGGAGGCTGTGGGTGGATAATGAAGCGATTGGTATAGACAGGTTTGCTCGTCTTTCCAAGTGGTATCAAGCGTGTTTTTGAATATCCATAACAACTAGGAGGGTGTCACGTTGTGTAAGCCAAAACAAAACGGTTTGTGGTGGATGTGTGGAATGGAGAAGGCCATGAATATGTAAATACAGTAACACACTGTCCGTCAATAAATGACTCTGAGAAGAGGCTCATCAAGAACCCTTGGCAGTGGCTATACCATCATACAGCCAGGATTGCAGTAGGATCCGAACAAAGAGGGGAGAGGTGGGGGGAGGCGGTGTTCCTTCAACGTCATAAGCACTCATCTACGGGCACGTGGCGATCCGTTCAAAGTAGGTTGCTCACTCAGCGCTGCCTCCTGATGCATTGGCTTCACAATTGATTGGTATTCCAGGACTGGTATTGGTTACATCGCAACCTTTGTTGTCACACCTGAAGTGGCAGGAGGAACTGCGTCCTTTTTCGATTGACTTGGCTGTTGGGGGGTAGCATTGCAGCCTTCAGCTCGGTACATAGCAGTAGCCAACTAATAATTAATCAATGAGTGGCTTAGATCTGACCTGGCTCGTTCCTTGATACATCTCATGGAAATGACTGGATTGATGCGCTACAGAAAGGAAGGAAAGAAAAGAAAAGTAACAGAGAGAGGGGGGGGGAAACAGCTAGCTGGGTGAGGCTATCTAGACGGAGGGTGCCTGGCGATAGTGGGGGGGAGTGGCTCACTGGCCCTCGCACACATCTCCCATTGCAGCTGCTTTTGAACAGGAACAAGGACTGAATAATTGCTTAGGTGCTGTGCTTTGGTTTTTTTTTTTTTTTTTTTTTTTTTTGAAAAGCTGCAATAGGCTCGCAATCCAGCCCATAGAAGAAAAGAGGATATTGTTGGTGTTGAAAGAAAATGCACTTGCTGAAAGAATTGAAATAAAGCATCAGGAAAAGACAGATGAAGAAAACAGCCCTAAACCTCAAAGGGGGTGATAACTATTGACCCTATCAGTAGATCCTAACGACAGTAAGACCTCAGGTTTGATCCACCAAGTGAATGTACGATAACTTCACTCCTTTCTCTGAAAAGCTTGCATCTTCCATGTCAATAACTGTAGCCTAGATGGCCTTGTTTCTGATTCTTCCTCTCAATCCACAATATTTTGCCAGTGTTTGACCTGAACACCCTTTTAAATGCCTTGGTAAGCCCACTCAGGTGCTACTACTCTGATTTATTTGGCATTTGCAGTCTTCATCACTTCTCCCAAAGCAGAAGTCCAGAAGGCAGTGCTCTGTCTTCAATTCAGTACCCAAGCATGCTACTCATCTCTTTCCTCTCAGCAGCCATGCTGGGCGTCAACGACCTACACACCTGCTCAAGCCCGAGCTTTGCCCCCAGCCTGAACACGCGCGTCTCTCAGCCATCAACCTGCTTGGCTGATATCGCGTCCGCTGCCTCTACTCCCTCTACTGCCTCTACGGTCATCACTACTTTTGCAGAAACCATGGTCGACGTCACGCAAACCCCAGCTTTAGCTCAGGCCCAACACGACGGACACGCTGCTCAGGAGGGCGAGGCCGAGGACCAGGCTACCGAGACTCCAGACCAGGACGCGATCGTCTTGACCACCAACACTGCCCTCCCCGTCTTCTCCTGCGGCGGCACGACTACCATGAGCACCAATCCTGTTGCTTCTTTCACCCTGCCCCAAGATCAAGGGCGCGACCGCGGCCGTGACGACGACGCGGCTCCTCCCAAGAAACGCACCTGGATCGGCACGTTTAGCTCCTACATCGCGCTGTGCTACCATGCCATCGTCCTCATCATCCGCATCGAGGTGGTTTCATCCATCTATCTCGCCCTGGTCGTCGGTCTCGTTCATGTCTTCTCGCCCATCCTGGCCATGGTGATCCTCTCCCTGTTCGCCATCTTCGCTGGAATCTTGTTGCAGCTGTTCTTCCTGCTGTTTCAGATCATCACTAACCTAGTCGCCTGGTTGGTCATCATGCCCATTGCCGTGGTCATCGCGCTCGGCCCCTTGGTCCTTGTCCTTGTTCCTCTGCTGGGCTTGCTCGTGGTCCTGTACTCTCTGTATGTCCTGCTGAGCTGGGCTGTGGAGTGGTAGACGAAAGGACCTTCAGTCTCCCTCCTCCCCTGCGACTCTACAGTAAGAAAGACACTTTGGCTGAAAGTCTGTAAGTACCGACAATGAGCCGTCCACCCGCCCATGTCTTTGTGTCCGAGATTTATCCATTCATTTGCTAATCAGTTCTTCCAAGTACAAGCGCCTCCAGTCTAGCCGTCGACGGGTTCTCATGGCTCTGGATCCATCTACTGCGATTACACCCACCATATTCTCACGTTCTCGGAGGAGTTGCTTAAATAGAGTGTGTATGAGCAGCAAGCCGATGAAGGAGACTATTCAACAGGCTGGGTACATAGAGTTATGGTCGGGACGGGGTTTGCAAAGGGATGGAGAAAAGAGAAGAAGTGAGCAACAACCAACTCTGAGCATGCGCCAAAATCAGTAGCAGGAATACACGACAAGAAAAGTTCGAGTACGATTAGAGAACCATGAATGATATGCATCTCAGGACCTTCTAGATTTTTTCTTCTAATTTTTGTATCGTGTTGTATGTAATTGTTTCAAGCAATGACTGACCCGGCATGATTAATACAATCATCATATCATTCATTTAGTACTTATATTACTTGCTATCGATCCGGCTAACCGCTTTCTTAAACGACATCGTCTGACCAACCGTCGCTACTCAGCTCATTGGTACTCACGGTACTCACGGGGACGGGAAAAAAGAGAGACACTGAAAGAAAAAGAGAGAAAGAAGGGAAAAAGAAACCAAAAACATGATTCACCAAATGATCACACCACATCTGCGCAGAAAGCGCCGCTGATTCGCCGACGTTGAGGAAGGGTCCAGTGTTGGGATCTCGCTGCCTGCGAGGCAACCATGTGGAGGCGTGGAGAAGCAAAGAGGCTGTAGAAAAAGGTTGATCAGACGATAGGGAACCTCGTCACAAAAAAGAGAGCAATAGATGTTGTCTTTGTTGATATTCATGGAATAATAGCCATAAATGAAAGCCCTTCAAAACGGGCTTCTTCTTGGGCTCACTTTCTCGTATCACGAGTGGGGGGAAAGGGGGGGGGGCGCTTTGTTGTTGCAGCACTGTGCCTCATCTCAACCCCTCTCCAACCCCGATAAATATTGTGGTTGCCTCCCAGGCAACCCTATAATGAACTCACCGCTTCATTTTTTTCGTCTTAAAGAGCGTGAATGCCCTACAGGTCATCTACTGGATTTAATTACCATCATCCGTGCGTATTATTCTCCTCTCAAGTAATACTGCAAGACAACGACGCCTTTTTATCACATTCATTTAGCATCAATCCGTCGAGCATCACTTGTTCTTGGCTTGAGAACCCCAGCGAAAATCTTCCCGTTCTGGATCTTCTTCGCCCAGCACCAACATAAGAAAGAAACGCTCTGAATAAGGACAAGATGCGTGACTTCTCCGAACCTAGAGGTCCCGCCGCCGACCCTCGCTCCGAGAACGCCAAAGCCCACCAGATCCCCGAGGGCGAGCCCAGGCTCATCGAGTACTTCTCTAAAGACGTCACAATCCCAGATGACTTTCTCTCCAGGGACGGCCCCCTCCCCCCTGACGCACAACCCATCACCTTCGAACCGATCGACTGGACCGAGACCGCGATCCCGGAGTACGAGGGCCGGTACGCGGTAGTGCTCGACAACGTCCTCTCGCCCAGCGAATGCCGCGCCCTTTTGGCCTTGGCCGAGTCGAGCGTCGACGTGGAACGCATGAACTCGGCGTCGGGGCTCCGGGACCCCTGGCGGCCGGCGATGGTGTCGGCGGGGATGGGGATGGAGGTTCTCGACTCGGGGTATCGGAACTCGGACAGGCTGGTGTGGGACTGTCAGGAGGTTGTGGACCGGCTGTGGGCGAGGTGCCTGCAGGGTGACGTGGGGGAGGTGCTGCTGGAGAAGCTGGCCGTGCTGGATGGGGATTTTACTGTGACGGGCATCACCAGACCAGGCAGGGAGGAGAGGTGGGAGATCGTCGGGCTGGCCAAGAGGATGAGGTTCCTGCGGTATGGCGTGGGACAATTCTTCAAGCGTGAGTCTATTCCCACTTGGTTTATTTTTTTCCCCTTTCTCGCGTCCTTTTCTTCAAATCTTGGGTTGGGGCTAACACGGGCTTGATGAATGTTATTAATACCTGTAGCCCACGGCGACGGTCACTATTCTGAAGAGGTCGACGGGAAAAAGTTCAAGACCTTCTTCACCCTGCACCTGTACCTGAACGATTCGGTGGCTGAGGCTGGCGAAAATGCCGAGCTTGTGGGAGGGGCCACGTCTTTTGTCTCCAACTACGGGTCGCGGAAGGTTGATGTAGACCCCAAAGCCGGCCGTGTGCTGATCTTTCAGCAGAGACTTCTGACGCATGCTGGGGATGATGTTGTGGAGGGCACCAAGTACACGATGAGGGCTGAGGTTTTGTACGAGCTGGTCAAGCCCCAGAGACCAGGAGAAGGAGTGGTAGGCTGAAAGACCCGGAGAGGTGGTGATTCAGGAGTTTGAACCGCAGTAGACATATGTTAACAAGAAGAACGTCCGTCCACCTTGCTAATTATGCAAAGATGTCGTTCAGCGCCTTGAACATCTTGCAGTCGCTCTTATGTCCCCCCTCCACCCAGCCTTTCACTTGACACTCCTGCGCGTAATTACAATGTTAGCAGCCATGGCAGACAGAAAGAACAAAATCAGAGCTTCGAACCCCGTGATATGCAATGAACTCACCTTGCCGCAGTACCCAGCCCTCCCACACCCCGTGCAGCTCTTCAGACCCTCCTCCCCTCCACCGTCACCACCACAAGTCTCGCACCTATCCCCTTTCGCCCTCCCACCAACCTCCAACACCCTAGCCAACGACCCCGGCACAGCCCGCACCCTCCCAGCACCCCCCTTCTCGATCCTCACAAAGCCCCTCTTGCCCTCGTCCGCCGGCCTCGTCCGCACCGCATTCACTATCACAGCTGTGCACCCTTTCTTGAAGCCAAGACCCTTCAGGTCCAGCTCGTCGCGCCCGAGGCCCTCGAATACAAGAGCGAAAGGGTTACCGTCCCGGTCCGTGAGGACTAGCGTTGGCTTGTTGATGGTCATGTTGTCTTTTACCTGGGCGAGGAGGTACCATGCTGGTTGCTGTTGGGACGATGGGGAGGAGGATGCTGGCGCGTCTGGGTCGTGTTCTGGGATGGTGAGGAACGTGGGGAAACGAGTTGTGTCTGTGTAGTCTGGGAGGGGTGTTGCCATCTTGATGAGGGGTTTTATATTGTTAGGAATGTCTTTTTTGAGATTTTATTACTTTTTTCTTCCAATGCCGTTGGATTCGTGGATATGAGAAGAAATGTGGAAGCAAATGGAGGGGGTTTTTTTTTTCTTCTCAGAAAGGAGGGTTGAAGATGAAACAAGGGGCTGTGAGGATCTGTTCTGCTGTGAGCGACGGGCCGTTCCGAGAGGGTTTCCAAGCACCGACCTCAAAGAGTCTAGACGGGCAAAAGACATACAATAAACATATGTAATTCTAGTAGACTTGAGAGAAGAAGAAAAGAAGAGATGTCCTGGAAACGAATCATCTAGCAGAATTAAGATGTCAATATATGGTTCGTCGTTGACGATGGAGGAATTATGTCCAGGGGCTTTCACTCACTCAAGGGATTTGTCTCGAATCCTACTCACCTGTGACACAAGGGGCGGAATGAGAGACTACAGATAAGAAACCTCAACAGCAGATGAGCTTTTGTTTCATCTTTTTCTCTTCCTTTTATTTTTTATTTTTTTATTTAATTTTTTCCCCCCCTCCCCAAGCCTATTCTACCTTCACTCAGCAGTGAACCCAGGACCATCCACCAGCTGGCCCCAACCAACCCGCAGGTTATCCGCATCCCAGGCCGTATAATACTGCTTAATCAGGGGACTACCCACCAGCCACTCGGCCTTCTTGCCGACAAACCAGCTGGACCCGATCCCATCCGACGGGTTATTAAACAGCGCCTGGCAGATGCCGTCCAGGCCAGGGTACTCGCCCAGGTTGAACGAGGCCTTGGGGATGGTCACATTAAGCGCCGTGGCCGCCGTGCCGATGGTGAAGGTGAGATCGGGCGCGACGCTCTCCAGCTCGTCGCAGGGGGCCCCCCACGCGCCGGCCGGGTCGATCTGCGTGATGTTGGGGGAGATTTGCGCGTATATGTTGGCGGCGGTGGCGTAGTCGGGCGTCTGCATGAAGGCCGTGCCCGTGTCGAGGATGGCGAGGCCGTTGGTGGGCATGGCGACGGGGCCGCCTGTCGTGGACGAGGTGCCGTTGCCCAGGAGCTGCCCGTCGGCGTAGGTGGCCACCCAGTCGACCACGTAGGCGCCGAAGAGCTCGCTCTCTATGTTGAGCTTGACCCAGTTGAGGTCGCCCTCGTACTTGGTGTCGTCGATGCCGCCTAGGGTGACCTCGCCGCCGTCGATGTCGCCGGCGGGGATGTAGAAGCTGTAGACGCTAGAGTCCAGCTGGCCGTCGTCGACGAGGTTCCAGTACCAGGACCTGTCGGCTTCGGGGAAGCCCACTGGGAAGTTTTTGTTAGAACGAAGACACGGTTCAGTGATATGGTATTCTCCCGCGAGAAACAACAGTCTTGATCATTATTGGGAGAAAGATAGAGGGAATGAGAGCGGAGAACGTACTACCCATAATCCCATCGATAGGCATGACATCAAGGGCCTCGGCCATAGTAACACAGAGCACAAAAGTCTGGCTCTCGACCGTCAGGTCCCCCCATGAGATGGTATCCTGCACCTCATAGCCTGTGGCGCCCTCAGGCTCGGCAAAGGGCAGCGAGTCGGCCCCCGTGCTGAACAGGTAGCTGACGAAGCGGCCCGGGGAGTCCACATACGTGCTGGACAGGTTGGGATCAAATAACTTCTTGTCGCCGCAGGTGGTGCAGTTGCTCGCACCGACGATGAAGGAAGGAGACCCCGTGTCGAACAGCGCTGTGAAGTTTTGGGGTGGCGTGCCCAGGCTGAAGGTGGTGTACCACTGTGGGAAAAGAGAGGGCGTGTTCAGCTCAGATGAGGACCGAGGGGAAACGTTTGGGCTTTCATATCCAACTTCTTCATAACTAATCAATTACCTACCTGGTTGTCTGTGCGGTTGAACCAGTCCGTCACGGGCACGTTCACACCAGATGAGGCATTGGTCTCTCTGCGCTCGTATTTTGTGATCCCACGCGGGCTGCGGCCGTCTGAATCGGCAGAGAGCGACCTCAGCGGGAGGTGGACCGTCTTGGCCGAGACTGTCGCCGTCGCCCCGACCAACAGAAGAATGAGGCCATGGAACTTCATGATGTTTCTGAGGCTTGTGAGAGGGTTGACGGGATGGACTCTTCACCCGGAGGGGGGGGGACTCTTGCCGCTGGCGTGTCCAGCGAAAGGAAGGAGGGAAAATAGGCAGAGGGAGAGAGAGAGAGAGAGAGAGAGAGAGGGAAAGATAAAAGAAAGACGATCTTGTACCGTCCATCTTTTTTATACTTTTTTCTTCCATATGTGGGTGCCCGCTGACCCTCGTCATTCATTCAGTCATTAAAGTACTCACCTGCACACCGAGAGTGTCGTGACTCGGCTGGGCGGCCACGAGATCCAACCCAAATCTGGGCATTAGAAAAGGACGCACTTTGGCAATACTCTTCCTACCCGTCCCGATGCCGGCATTCCTATTCGGGGGTGGCTTTACTGAAAGGAGCAGGTAGGACTTGTCCCAACAGGCCTGCTCGTAATATAAATCAAAATCCTTGTCATTCCGAGACTGGGCGTTACGACGCAAGGGAGCATTGAGAGACGTTGCCGTTGCTACTTTACTATGGAGCCGAATTACCTTACGAGCCTACGCTGTTGGCGGTACCCCCTGTGAAGAAAGGAGAGGCAGGAGATGAGTGACTTGAGCGGGCCCGCAAATGATACTCTTCCCTGATTTTCCTTGAAAATAGAAATATTCTATGAGGGAGTGAGTTAGTAGAAGTGTAAGAAATATAATTTTTGATCAATCTAAGTTTGGGAAGGTGGACGGACAGCAGGGTCCACGAGTGGGAAACTCTTCCAAGTACGAGCAGAAAGTCTAACCACGCGCCCGGGCCAAAAATCGTAAATACTGAAAATTGAAGTGTAAATACTAGGTTTTGGAGCAGGCTGGTGAATTAATTTATCATCTTCGCACTATAAATATGCTCGAGTTTTGATATGAATATCCCGCTGCATCAGAAGTCCTCCTCCCCTCCCCCCCCCCTTTCTCATATATTTTTTCCTAAAAAGGACACGATAGGGGCAGGGGCAGGGTTAGGGTTAAGGAGCGAGACCAATGTAGACAGTTGAGTATCGCTTCACCCCTCCTCATTCTTCAGACTATTTACTTAAGTACTTAAAAATCAAGACCGAGAGTCGCCTCCTCAGACCATTTACAAAGCCTCAACTCACCAAACGCAGTGAAAGGGGCGCTCGGAAGTAGGGTAATGTATTTTGGACAAGAAACAATAGACTTTGTGTGTCTGACATCACAAAGTGCGATGATTTCCTTGCCTCCTACGACATGTTTATTCATTCTGTGTCTCGAACATGAATTGTCATTTGATGAAAACTGACGCAGCCCACTCACCTCGATTGGGGAGAAAAGAAAAGGGGGAAACAGAGTCAGCGCATGCCTCCATGAACGCCCAGATTGGTAGGCAGGCATCTAATACTGTAGTTGTTTAAGACTCTAAAACTTGGTGCCCTCTCTCATACTGACCAGAATGTGCACCGAGGTTTTCCAGCACAAGAAGACCTCGCCGTTTGTAGCATAGCAAGCCGAGCCAAGAAGTTTTCCCCTCTATACGCCCCCGCCCTCCCTTTCCCCTTGAGATGGTCCCTTAAGCATGGTATAAGAGGAGGTTCCTTGCCTCGATCATGATGAAGACAGACAGACAGACAGACGGACAAAAGGCAGTCCCCGCATGACCACCTCGACCATTCTCGCGCAGGTCTTACACCCGGGAGATTCACCAGAGAGCACTGGATGCCCCCCTCTCCCCCCGCCGCCCCGGGAAAAGAAGAAGTTTGGATCGTGATGAGCCCGGTACATGACGTGCGTGTCGGCTTCTGTCTACTTCAAAACGGGCACTGAAATGTATAGGGTGCCCGGAGCGCATCCACAGAGGAGCCCACCCGGCTGTCGATCAATTTTGAAGCTAATCGCTGAGGAGGGCATGCAAATCCACCACCACCACCAACCACCAACAGGCCTCTCTTCCCGCCTCCGAATCATGAAAGCACTAAAGGTTGTGCACGTGGGCATAATAAGTGTGGCAAACAATCATATAAAAGGTTTTAATTCAAAAGCTTGGTAAGAAGAAGAAAAGAGAAAAAGACAAAGAGGCAGAGGGGGAAACCAGTCTCTAATTATTTGAATATTTCAATCACCTACCATAGTTAGTAGTCAGCCCAAAATCAATGCGTGCCGTGTTTCCCGGCGCTCCACCCACCCACTCCCCCCCTCTCGTGCCCACCCCACGATTACCTCGCATCATCCGGAAGAGCCAACCGGGGGGAGGGGGGGGGAAGGCGGGGGACCCGCAGCAAATAACTTTAATTTGATGACATGTCGCTGACACTGCACAATGTGTTTTGTTTCTTGTTTCCTCAGACTTCAAAATGTGCCACTGTTTCGTTCCTTTGAGTTGCCTGCTTCGCGCGGTTCATCCTGCCAGGATCTGGCACTCTGAGACCTTGATTGACCTGGAGAGATCTTGGGGCCAGTGACGTTCTCGTCTGATCACCACAACGACCTCCTCATGATGTTATATTTTGTCACAGATCAGTCAGTCCCTTCGAGAACAAGACAAACTTCACTCCAGATGTAGGAGCGTTTCTCGTCATGTAGAATACTGTATTATCACCTTCCAAAGATCCTGAAGGCTGAAAGATTTCCTAGGTCATCCGAAAACTACACAAAAAAAAAGGAGAAAAAATGGCCACCCATCCAAATGCCAGTGTTGCCCAGCTTCCAGTCTGCCTGGACCATTCAAAACAAGAGAGCCAAATATTCAACGCCCCAGATCCCATGGGCTTGAATACCCAGTGTTTGCCTTACCTCCTTGCCTGACGCCATTACCTTTTTTTTTTCCCCCTTCCAGCCCTGCTCCCGAGAATCAAGCCACACACAGACCGAAAAAAAAAAAAAAAAAGGGCACGAATCATGTCCAATACGCCATGCAGCCCCTTGAGCCGCCCCTGTAGCGCAGATCCCAAGAATATTCACATAAAATCATTAACCCCATCCAGATCTTGACTACACCCCCGTCGACATCCAGCCAAACGTGCCTGCTGCAGATACCAGAATCAAAATCGTGAGGATGGACGCGCCAGCCTTGTCTCCGGTCGTTGCTGGCTCGGACGAGCCCACAAATTTGTCTGAAGACGCTCCGGCATTGTTGTTGCCCACACTTGTGCCTCCTGTCGCGTTTGTGAGAGGGGCGCTCACGCCGCTGTCGACCAGCAGAGACGATACGGCACCGAGCACATTCATCTGCTGGCCAGCCCCGACGCTGTTGTCGAAAGCTCCGCTCGACCACTGGAAGCCGCACTGGCGGCCCGTGCTGCCTCCAGTGCACTGCTTGATGGCTGCCTCAGTCGACGTCTGCAGCACAGCCATGACCTGGTCGTGGGTGAAGGGGGCCAGCTGGGTGGTCTGGACCATCCACCGGTGATCATATCCCTTGAAGCTCAGCATGTCGGTCGTGCAGGTCATGTGCTGCTCGCAGGAGACCTCGAAGGCGATGTTGTTCGGGAAGAAGACCTTGATCGTGGCGTCCAGCAGAGCCTGGACCCGCTCCTTCCACACATCATCTTCGGTCTGTGCATCACCAAGGTCAGCGGTGCCAACTCCTCCCTGGGCGTCCGGAAAAGTGCTGCGACTTACAAAGTTATACATGTGCGCGGCACCGAGGAGGAACACGGCATTATTGTACGAGAACTGGGCCTTGTTGATGTCCGTGCAGTTGGTCTCGACGTGGGCGCCATCGTAAATATTGTACTGCGCGTCCATGAACCCAACTCCCGTCACCCAGTCCCAGGTCTTCACCGCCCAGTCGGCATAGGTCTGGTTTCCTGTGTACCGAGCTAACCTGGCGCCGAGGTTGAAGAAACAGCCGTTCGCAATGCCTGCGGGCATGCATGTCAGGATGGGACTCGAAGGCCACACACGAGGTAGCAACAAAGGGCGCACTCACTGTTCTTGTAGTCGTACCCGTTGTTCGACAAGGGGATCTGCCACCGCAAGCCACCGTTACATGTGCTATCGTGCCTCGACGGGTCGGCCTGGGTGTTGAAGACGGCCTGTGCAAGCGCTAGCCACTGGGGCTGGTCGGAGGAAGGATTTGGAAAGTTGAGCTCAGCAGCAGTCATCGCAGACATTCCCCAAAACCCCTGGCCGGCAAGTCAGCGTACAGTGCACGAGGGATCAGACAAGCCAGAAAAAAAAGAGTCACGTACCTGATCGTCATTGCCCAGCGAGGCGGTGACGTTGGGAGGCATATAATCCTGGTTCGGGCCGACCTGGAAGAGCAGTGCCTGGGTAACGACGTCGTTGTACGTCGCGTCACCGGTGTAGTGCCAGTATTCGACCATGGCACCCCACAATGCTCCTGCCTCCCACCAGTAGTAGTCGCCAGCAGGCGGAGGCCCTGGTAGGATCCCAGGGGTCTGGCCAGACTGGTTTCCTGTGTAGAAGGCCATAGTATCGTAGGCAAGCTGGGCGGCAGAAGTCTTGATATCATCTGCACGTTGAGTGTCAGCAGAGAGGACCACGGCACCGCGGCAGAGAAGCATCCGAGGCGCCAGACGGAATCATGGGTGGAGATGGCGAGGGGCGAGGGCGTTTCCTACCATTGTTTGCAATCGAATAGGCGGCATTTACGCATGAGGCAACGAGGGGAAGCGCCACAGCGGCGCGCAGCGTAAGAGGGGCCATGATGAAATAATCAGGCCGAGAAGCTGAGGAAACGAGCGGCAGATGTCTATCACAATCCGAGAAAAGTCCTCTCCTTGAGGTGCGGTGGAAACGGAAGAGTCAATAGCGAGAACTGGCGAAAGGCTGCGGTCTGACGGATATTCCAAACGCCAAGGATTCGGTGGAGGAGCGCCGTCAGGACGTGCTCATGTGTAGGAGCGATATCCAAGAAAACGACACGACAAACCGCATAAGGTGATGACGATTAATAAAAGACCGTGGGCGCGAATCGACAGGGGCCGCCGATGTCGAGATGATCCTGCCAGACAGATGTGGGGTGTGTTGGAACCCACAGGCGAGGTTGGGCTGGGCACCTTTTGCTTTGGTTTGGAAGAAAGAAGAGGAGAAGAGGAGGAGCGTGGCCCAGAGTTCTGGCAGAGGATTAGACAAGAAAGGGGCCACTCCTAGCGTCGATGGTGATGGAGGGTCGGCTGGAACTGTTTTGGGGCTCTTGGCACTGATGGCGTGGTTGGTTGCGGTAGGTAGGGCGGCGACGGTATGGGCAAGTGGTAAACATCAATAATAATAATATAAGAAGAATAGCCTGTACTGGTTGGTCGGTGCTCTTGGAGGGCCTCTGGAATTTTGGGAACCCCAACACAGCTAACCTTAAATTTTGGCTCCTAAATAAGGTCTTTGGGGGGTGACGACTTAGAAGGTGACAAGGTACCTGAGTGAGTACATGGTATAAGCAAGGTTCGTGTTGTTCCCGTGGCACAACCATGATGCTCGTATTCCAAGCACATGGCTGACCACCCACCTTTCCCCTTCCTCCTCCTCCTCCTCCTCCTCCTCCTCCTCCTCCTCCCAGTCCAGCACATTGCACCGCATTGCACGGCATCTCCACCACATTTTCTGATAAGTAGCTACATGCATGAGAATATTATTGATGTTTAGATGTTTGAATATGACACACAAGGTCCCCCGTCTGTCAAGTACATTCCCAGATTATCAAATATCATGCCAACTACAGGGATACCATGTCTCATCTTCCTCGCCATTACCCTGTTTGATCAAAGCTACCCCAGAGTTGGTTGGTGGATTCTTCCCTCTTGCCGTGACCCCTGTACCTTGACCAACTGGAAAGCTTTAGCCCCTCCCCCCTCCCTCCTTCCCCCACCACCAACCACCATGAAACTGAAAGAGAAGAAATACTCTTGAAGAAATGACACCCATATGCGACCCTCCATCAGTGACGCTCCCAGGTTGATCTCAATCTCGATATGGTCAGCATTCATCCTCCATGAGCACGGGGCTTGCCATGGCCTATTTTCTCTGTTCCTTCCAGGATGCTGTCGTCGACAGTCCTGTCGGTAACTTCTACCCTGTTAACCATGTTCATTCTGTTGCTTGCGATCCTCTGAACCAACGTTGGCGCGCCCGATGCCATCCTCGCCGCCGCCATTCCTTGGCACAGAGCCCTCTCGATAGGACCGCAAGGTGACTGTTCCTCCGAGGTTGCGCTCACATTTGTGGGTTTGGCCCTGGCTTGTGGTGGGACGTGTGGTGCCACAGCCCCCGGCCGCTCAGCACCTGACGCAGGTGACAGCGACTCTGCCACCTGCTGGCCATCGATGCCACTTCTGGGAACTTCAAGCTCATGAGAGGAGAGTCCAGTTGGGCTCTTCGGGGTGTCACCTTCACACCTGGGCACTGGTGGTGTGTCTGGCGCTATGGGAAGCTCCATGTCCACCACAAGCGGCCACTGCCTGTGCTGGTCATCTCCAAGCGTCTGGACTGCTGCATTGACAAAGAGCGTCTGCTCTCCTTTTGACACTGGGAATTTGTCTGCAGCCAGGTGACTTGTGTGGTGGTACCGCGCACGGGTCAGGCGGTGGGCTTCCTCCTCGGCACTCCGTCTTCCAGGCGGGCCACGGTGATATCTCCGCTGGTCGATGTTGTCGAGGTTCTGTAAGCTCTGTCTTGATGCCTCGTTCGGATGGGGAGCGGGTCTGAGCAGATCGGCTCTGTCATGCTCCTTCACTGTGCTCTCCTTCCAGCTGACAACAGTCGCGCCCCAGCCGGCGTGGTTGTGCCCGAAACAGTGGAGGCGGGGTCGGGACGCGGCGACGGCGTCACGCAGCGCCTGACATCCTCTGTAACTCGGCCTCCCAACCTCCTCGGAGGGAATCCAGGGCTCGTCAATTGGGTCGTGCAGACCCAGAGGCGGACCGTGCGTGATCACGACATCGACTTCGGAGGGGATCGCACTGTTCACCAGAGTCAGCATCTGCCGCTTGCCACAAAGCATCTAGGAGGGAAAGGATTCTCAGGCTAACTTACAACGTATGCGAGTCTTTTCTCTTGTACCTGAACCCTGGGGCAGACCCCCCTCGGTCCGGTGTCTGAGGGCTGGCATATACCTTCAGCTCCGTCCCGTTGGCCAGCCGAAACTCGTATTGCCCCTCTTCAAGGTACCGAATATCGTTGTCCTTGAAGAGGTCGAGGACCATCTCCTTGGTCGATGTCTGCCTATAGACATCGTGCCTCCTGGAATAGTAATCGGCCCTCTTCGCGTCGTGGGCGTCATCCAGTATCCAGTCGTGATTGCCCGCGATCGCCAGTTTCAGGCCTGCGTCGATCCGGGCAATCCTGGCAGCCGTGAACGTGAACTCGCCGAACCTGCTCACGTGCGAGAGGTCTCCACAAAAGACGGCGACGTCGAAGGGGCCGGGTGGCACTGGGAAGTCCTGCCCGTGTGTGTCCGACACGATGAGGAAGCGTGTGGGGACGTGGTTGGGGTTCGTGGGCGACACCAGCGCAGGCAGAGGTGTCGTCTCTGGCGGGCCCCGGGACGGCAGCGAGGTCACACACCCTCGGCTCTTGGGACGCCAAGAGAGAGGCCGTGGTGATGATGAGGATGCTGGCCGTGCTTCGGAGCCCGGAGACGAGGGCTGCGGTGCTGCTGATGTGTACTTCTCGGGAGCTGTTGTTATAGGGGATACCGGTAGAGGGACTGGCAGCCCCGACGTGGTCGGTTCCATGGAACAATAGGCGGGTTGTACAGCCTGAGGGCTGGTTTGTCCTCGAAGTTGGTATCACTCCACGAAAGAGATGAGGAAAAAGATTGACGTAACAAAAACAACAATTCTGAGAATCTCTGGAGAACCGTGCATATTTATACCTCCCCCTTCCCTGGCCTTTCCAGCTCCTTTTTGGTCAACTTTTTTTTTAGGGTTAATTCGCACTATGTCTTGTGGAAGCTAGTAGCAAGGACCTGTATTATCATTGACATCAAAACCCCCTTCCCAAGTGCCATTTCGCTCTACTAAATCCTTAATGTAGAGAGACATCGAACCCTTTCTCACGGGTAGCACCAGAAGAGAGCGTCTGTCTGTGCGTAGTAAGAAGCCACTAGGACTGCCTAGGCTCACGATGTTGATTTCATATCATGACGGCCAGGTCAGGAGGATGAACAGACTAATTCCTCCTACTCCTCGAGGCCTCTTCAGCAAATTTTGAATCAGTCGGTTGGGCTATAGGCAGGTTGTCACAATGCTACTCGACATGGCCGTTCATTGGTTTGAAGCCCACAGTCCAGAACATGATACAGATTGATCGGTTAGACAAACCAAGACGGTAATCTGTGTGAGTCCGACCCTACGCAGCTATATAGGCCATAGCCATTTCCAGTCAGCTGGGAGTGGTCACTCCTTTTAGCTGTCGCATATAATCACTTTGCGTGTAATATCCATGTAGTGACGCCTTGACTAATCTCCTTTGATAGACAAAAGGAGTAGGCAGATGATAAGTCGGTGCAAGGCAGGACACGGCATGCCCTAGCGCATTTCTTTCCAGTGAGAAGTAATTATTATGGACAACCTTTGGAAGAGCGGTGAAACTTGGTAATTATTTGACACGATCATCGCCCTGAATCTCCTAGGGGTGTGGGCGTTGAGAGGATAGCTTCATTAGCAGATGTTGATCAGTCCTCTGTCAACACTAGAAGAGATTCTCGAAGTCCAGGCTGGCTTCCATATTCCAGTGTTTGGGACTTTTTGGCACACACAGCTACGGATGGTGCTGACTTGAAAATTAACATAGAATGGAGAGGAAGGTCACTGGTCAACTCAAAACACTTACTTACTTGGGCCCCCCCCTCCTCCTCCCCGGCCCCCCCTGCGGACGAGAAGACTATGTGTTCAAGTATTTTAGTCTTAACGTATGGGACTTCCAGTCAAGTACGTTGAGGAAACTGCAAAGAACCAGCCGCCACAGCGACATGACGGGCTCCTACCTAGACAACAGCTAACAACGTGAGTGCTGTCGGGCTTCCTCCTGCCGGGTTTCAGGCACCAAAGACTAATCTGATTCTCCCTAATCCATTAACTCATCCAGCAAATACAAGCTCTACACACAACATCGATCTCTTGAAATCAATACTCTTTACGCGTCATTGGGTCCTCTTGTTCCGCCGACAGACAGCATGATCTTCTCGGAGAACAGACCACCTGACCCTGTCCCTCCTGGATCGCAGCTCAAGCGGCTGAACGACCTCGCAAGAGAGATGAACCACGATATTTATCCTGGCAAACATTTGTATCCATTGCTACACTTGATTACAGAGCCTCTCACTGGAGACGACTCGCCGGATATTACGTACACAATGATAGACCCGTTGTGCACCGCCATAAGACTTTGGCTGACGGATGTGAATGTACCGGTGATGGATGGCGTTGGTGCGTTCTCGTCCTCTTATTCCCTCAATCATGTCCATCTCAGTGGTTTATCATCCTGTATATCTCGGATCTACGCTAATTGAAGATCGGCTCGACGTCTGCAACAGTTTTTCGCCTGGTCTACTACCTGGTTCTCACCTGCCAATTGACGCCGCTATGGTGGCGGAACGAACTGCCTCAATTTGAAAGGCTCATCGGAAAATATAGCCACGGGGCACTCTCGTTCTCAAAGACACCATTGCTCCTTCTCGTCACAGCGGCAAGCCTGTATCCCACATCCGACCCAGAGCTGCTACAACATCTTCTCGTCTTCTCAACCCGCCCGGTCCGATCGGTCTTCGATGCCGTCCTGACCACGAGACTGAGACCAGAATACCACAGTGTCAAGAAGTGGGCCATGATCGTCAAGGCTGGTTATTGCGCTGCAGTAGGGCCTGGCGGATGGGATCCGTTGATTGTTCAGGCACTGCGTCGGGTGAGAGCTTTTCGTCTGGCCCATAGCTACATCTGGAGGGGAACTCTTGCTCCTACTAAATACTCAACTATCACAGCAAGAATCCGGGACGTATTCCTCATGCGGCGATAATGATGCTCGAGCGTTGTTCGCTAGCCTCAAGTGTCGATACCAGCAGTGGACAGTTAGGACCGCACTTATGTTTCACAATCTCTTTGAGGTTGGCCAGATAGATATGGAGAGGCTCCGCATGTTCTGTCAATACTTTGACCTGTCTGCGATTAAATCCGACCATCTAGGCCCTCCGGCAAACTTCTTCCGCACTGCCATGCGGTCGATAGGGCTGTCGTCCGAGGAGAAGGTCGAGGTCATCAAGATTCTCTGTCAGGCCGGCATCGACCCGGATGGTCACTGCGCAGGCGTGGACGGCAGGGAGACCGCGCTGCATTACGCCGCAAGGCTCGGACAGCCTGATCTGGTCAAGGCCCTGCGTGCTGGAGGTGCGTGGCCGCTCATGCCGGACGAGCATTATCGACATGCTGTAGGTCTGCTCTCTGAGGACGCTGATAATTATTCGGAGATGCGAGAGGCCATGAGTTTGCCAAGGCAGATGAGCAAATGAGGATCTCTCAGGTAGACGCAGGGTGGCCATGCGTGTGACACCTGTATAGAAGGTACTGACTAGGTATCGTATGTTGTCGTACAGCGAAGCAAGCCCTGGATGGTTTGTATCAGGGGAGGGATGGTTTGTATCAGAGGAGATGTGGTGGTGTGGCAGTGCGTATAGTTAATATTTGCGAGTTAATGTTAGTGAATATGAGCCTGGTTCTGGGCTATGTCAGCGAAGTGTTTCTGGGGTATTGTTACAGTGGTATTGATCCACTAAAAAGCGAGCCCTGGACCCCAGAATCGGCCACTGCATATACATTCTTACCACTGAAAGTACGTACGTAGTATGCGTCTCCCCCTTCTTGCTTTCTACCTCAACTTGGAAGTCTCGACAAAAATTTACATATTTTCTCTTTTCCATGTGGCACAAGATATCTACCGAGAAGCAGTTGGTTCATTGAGCTTTGTACGGTGACATGGCAGAATCCTCCGAAACGTGTCAGCTCTGTTTGCCCAATCCGGCACTCGCTCGGCAGCCACACTGCTGCTTGCCTATCTCTTAACGCAGCGAGGATTGAATTGCCAAGTCATCAAAACAAGCAAGCAAGCAAGCTCGGCTGTGTGACGAACTCACACCATGATTGAACCAGACATCTATCTATCCCGCTGCCCGCAAGGCCTACCTTTTTGAGCAGCCAAGTAGCTAGCTTTGTGCGACAGGTGCTCATTAACCTTTTTTTGGTTTTGATTTGCTGAGGTCCGGCTTGTCGGAGGGAGGAAGGGCAGATCTCCCACTACTTTAAGCACTTCCTGTCTTGGGCGATCGACCAGCCCGCCCCCCGGGAAACTGCGTCACATCATCATCTGCCACATCATCATCGTCCTCTCGCCTCCCTGGATTGATTCTGTACACCCTCCCCCAATTTGGAGTGTGCATCCTCTATCAAGCCGTACACACGAATCAGGGCTGTGTGAGGGCACTTCTCGTCAATCCTGAAAAGAATAAAATAAAAAATAAAAAATAAAAAATAAACGTAACAGACTCTCGTTGGCGGATCTTTTGACGTCCTCGTCACTGAAAATCTACAACCTCAGCAACGATGACGTCCACCTCCCCAGCCGGCACAGGCGTCACCAGGGCCCAGCTCGCCGAGGTCGTCAGGGCCATCCGAAAGTGCCCCATCATCGACAACCACGCGCACCCGCTCCTCAAGCCCGACGCGCTGGCCAAGCACCCCCTCCTGGCCATCACCACCGAGGCCTCGGGCGACGCCATCTACGCCACCTCCACCAGCCTGGCCCACATCCGCGGCGTCCGGCAGCTCGCGCACGTGCTCGGCTGCGGGCAGACCTGGGAGGCCGTCGTCGCCGCCATCGAGCAGAGGCGCTTCGACGACTACGAGGAGTGGGTCGGCGAGTGCCTGCAGGGGGTGCAGACCATCCTCGTGGACGACGGGCTGGATGCCGCCGAGGAGGTGCAGGGCTACGCCTGGCACGACTCCTTCACGCGCAGCGCCTGCAAGCGCATCGTGCGTCTCGAGACGGTGGCGGGCCACATCGTGCACAGGTTTGCGCTGGCGTTCCGGGACGAGGGCGAGGACCTGGAGGAGCTGTTCGACAAGGCCGTTGCGGAGTTCGAGGCGGAGATTCGCGAGGCCATCGCGGATCCCGAGGTCGTGGGGTTCAAGTCTGTCATCTGCTACCGCACGGGGCTCGACATCCCCGCCGCCGTGGACGTCACGCTCGCGAGGAGGTCGTTTGACGAGCTTGTGTCGGACTATGCGGGCCATACGACGGGGCTGGCGAGGATACAGCACCCTGGGCTGAACGACCTCCTCGTGCACAGGACCGCGGCGCTGATCAGTGAGATGCCGGGCCATCACAAGAAGCCGATTCAGTTCCACACGGGGCTGGGGGATAACGACATCACGCTGGCCAAGTCGTCGCCTAGCCACCTGCAGGACTTTATTCGGACGTATCCTACCGTCCCGATCGTGCTGCTCCATGCGAGCTATCCCTTTACCCGGGAGCTTGGCTATCTGGCTACTGTATATTCCAATGTCTATGCTGTATGCAGGTTCCCCAACCCTTCCCTGTTTTATTTTTTGAGGTTCAAGCCTTTGTCTGGCGCTGACATACAGACTCTCAACAGGATATTGGTGAGATATTTCCCTTTGTGAGCAAAGATGGGCAGGAGAAGGCCGTTCGCCAGATTCTAGAACTCTGTCCCTGGTCCAAGATCCTCTGGAGCACTGACGGTGAGTAGCCTGATCCTATCTGCTTTCACCATGATCTATCTAATTCAATATTAATCATCTCCGTACTGCATGCAGGTCACTGGTTCCCCGAGACATACCTTCTGGCTATTCTTCAGATCAGGGAAGTGCTTGAATCAGTACGCCAGTCTCTCCTTACCGATGATCCGAGTTGTTTCGTCCTAGCAGATGACTGACTGATCAATCCAGGTTCTTTGTGAGTACGTCCGCAGGGGAGCCATCAGCTGGAAGGCCGCCATCAAGCTGGCACAAGACGTCCTCTTTGGCAACTCCAACAAGCTGTACCATCTCGAGCTCGACTTCGCAGAGTGGGGGGAGGCAACAGACAACGAGGGCGACGTGGAGATGGAGCTGGAAGAGACCGATCTCGACATCTTCACCCGCTTTCTCAGAGGCAAGCAGGCCCCCGATTTTGTGCGCATCTCCTGGACAGACATGGTCGCCTTCCCGCGCATGAGGATGATCCCTTTCCGGAAATTCATCACATCCCTAGAGGAAGGGAGACGCACCGATATTGGCATTACAAAAGCAGTCTTTGGCCTCCTGCAGCACGACTGGATGACGCCCGGCTTCAGTGGAACAGGCGAGTACAGACTGCACCCAGATTTCTCGTCTCTCCGAGCCGGGCCGATCCCAGGGCACGTCAGCATGTACGGCGAGTTCAGGGAGCAGGACAGCTCGACGGTCCAGCTCTGCCCGAGGACGCAGTTGCAGAGGGCACAAGAACTCGGCGCACAGCAGGGCCTCTCTTTTCTCGTCGGATTCGAGATCGAGTTCGTGCTCCTCGAGAGGGCCCTCACCGAGTCGGGCACTCCTGAGTACCAGACCCTCATAAATGATGGCCACTCCTGGTCCACCTCGCGCTTCTTTGCAGACCCAAAAATCTCCAAACTCATCGCGGACATTGTCAGGTCCCTCGAGTCCATGGACATATTTGTCGAGCAAATTCACCCCGAGAGCGCACCGGGCCAGTTCGAGCTCGTGCTGCCCCCCTTACCGCCTGTGGCCGCGGTCGACACGCTCCTACACACGAGGGAGGTGATTGCCGCCATGGCTACCGCGGCCGGGTACAAGTTCACCCTGCACCCGAAACCCTTTGCGAAGTCATGTGGCACGGCGGCGCATGCACACATCTCGATATCCTCTGCCGGAGGAGCCAAGAAGGAGGTGTATGAGCCGTTTTACGCTGGGATACTGAAGCACCTGCGGGGCATTGCGGCGTTCACCTATAGCAATCCCGCCAGCTACGAGCGAGTGGCTGATGGGGTATGGGCGGGTGGAAGGTTGGTTTCTCCCCAGCCTCACGCAGGCTCCTCCTGTCTTCTGAACACACCTGGAAACGCACACAAACTGACACAGACCAGATGGGTGACGTGGGGCACCCAAAACCGAGAGACGCCGCTGCGCAAGATTGAGAACAGCCACTGGGAGGTGAAATGCCTCGACGGCCTCGCCAACGCCTACCTGGCCATCGCCGTGCTGCTCCTGTCCGGGATTGACGGCGTCGCCGCGGGAGAAGAGCTGGTCTGGGTGGACTGCGAGATCGACCCGGCGGGCATGACGGACAACGATCGCAGGGAGCTGAGGGCGACGGAGATGCTGCCTGCCACCCTGGAGGAGGCGCTTGCGGCGCTTGAGGGGGATAAGAAACTAGTGGAGCTGGTTGGGGTAGAGCTGGTGGAGAAGTATTGCGCTGTCAAGAGGTTTGAGACCAAGTTTTTGGATTCGCTGGGGGATGTGGATAGAAAGGAGTGGATCATGAACCGATATTGAAGATGCATGGAAAGAGGCCATATTGTGGGCTGCGTTGCAGACAGGAAAGAGCGGAGGAGAGCTAGCTAGGCCCAGGCTGGCTGAAGCTATCTGGGAAAGGCAGGGCAGGTGCGCCTTCCTGCCTGCCTGGCTGCCTGGCTGCCTGCCTGGCACGCACGGACCAGCGAGTCACTGGCTCTCGCACAAGCTAAAGATCAGATAGTCGTCAGCCTGGAGAAGGAAGGGGGAAAAGCAATGCCATTGCCAAATGCCACTTCGTTCCCCACGACATCCACCCATCCACCCATCCACCCCACCTACGTGCTCTCCTTCGCAATCGTGTCCATGGCCTTCACATACTCACCTACCTGCTTGGCCCCAACAAGCGTGAGATCCCTCCGCCGGCCCTCAAACATGATATGCGGCACCGAGTCGATCCCGTCCAGAGCAGACTCCCTCAGCAGCGCCTTCACCTCCACCAGCCCTTCTCCTTCGTCCTCCACCACCACCCGTCTCGCCTCTCCTTCCTCGACCCCGGCCTCTGTGCACGCCGCGATCAGTGTCTCGTGCGAACTCAGGTCCTTCTCCTCCTCAAAGTACATCCTGTACAGCGCGTCGACGATCCGGCTCGCCCTCGTCTGCCTCTGCTGTCCCTCGCCTTCGCCGGCGTCACCACCTGCCTCCGCCTCCTGAAAATACTGCACCACCCGGTGCGCCTGCAAGGTGTCTCCCACCAAGCCCCCAAACCGAAACTCGATCCCCTCCTCCCTCCCAAGCTCCCCCATCGCGCCCACAAACGCAGCCGTCCGCTCCTCGGAGCCGAGGTATTTGGTGTCCCTGTACCAGGCGTGTTTGTCCTGCGCGGGGCCGAACGCTGGGTAGAGCTGGTGGGGGAGGATGTGGAGGCGGAAGGTTGTCTTGGTGGTTGTCTCTGGGGAGAGCTGGCTGAGGGCTTTTTCTAGGCGTTTTTTGGCCAGGTAGGTCCAGGGGCAGACGAGGTCTAGGGTGAAGGTGATTTGAGAATCGTACATTTTGGGGGCTTTGGGGGGATTACTTGTATTTTCCTTTAGTACTTAATACTGAGGTGGTCATGATGCGGCGGTATGGTTATTGTTTGAGAGAGAATGAATGTACTCAAGTGAGTGGTGTCATGGCCTGCGGGGAAGCAAGCCTACAGCAAGAGGCACCAGCGATGGAGTGAAGGAGTGATTCGACTCTCCTCCCCTCCCCTCCCCTCCCTTCTGCCTCCCTCCAATCCGGACGAGACGGCAGATGTCCGGCCACCCGGCCAGCTGGTCTCCCTTACCTTCTCTCTCTCTTTTCTCTCCGTCTCTATTTTTTCTGTCTAAAAATACGTAAAGTAACGATTCATTTTATGAGCCACGATACACTATATAAGACATTCGGTCGGATAATTATATGATCACTGCTGTGCCACACAGCTTCTCCCCTGGTCATCCTTGGCAATTACTACTTAGATAGCCCACAGCAGCTCCGGTCTTTCGAATCCAAAAAGCCTTCAGTCAAATACTCATCCTCTTCTCCTTGCCCAAACCGACCACCTACCTCAACCTCATAACAGGGAGAGAGCTGATCATCTCCTTCTTCAGTCTTGGCCAATTCTTCAGATTATTTTCTTAAAAACCAGAGGCGTGTCATACTCCCATAATTAAATCACCGGCTCCTTTCGGCAATACTCTCTCTTACGCCTTGCAATCTCGGACCCGGGGGCTCAGGACCCCAGAAAACCCCCGACCAAGCACCCCAGCACGTGCCCAGAAGGGGGAAGAAAAGTAAAATGTTACTGTAAGACGCTGTAAGCGCGCATCCTTGGTGGAGGACCACAGCAGGGTGCTACATCCGTAAGCATAACACGTAGCTTGAAGAGGGACGGACAGCGAAACCTTCAAAAAAAAAAAAAAAATAGAGAGCAAGGGAAGTGCCAGTTTCGGCGGTTTTTATTTTTCTTGGGAGAGGGGCAGCATTACGATTTTCACAGTTACCCACGCACTCTTTTTTTTCTTCTTCTCTTACCGCCTGTGTGATACTTTAGGAACCCCGATAATTTACAGCAGGCAAAACTTCATAAGCAAACCCCGTTTGATCCAATTCATATGCGATGACCAGATAAGTACGCAACGCACTGCACTTGAATGCATCATCTTTTTTAAGATGACAAATAAAGGTGCCTTATGCTTTCCTATACCAGTTAAAACTAACTTCATTTTGTCATCACTCCTTCTAGTCATTTCCCCCAAGGCACTTGGAATTTCCATTTCGAGTATTTCCTTTTTCCGAGTAGTCCGTGTGTTCACCGGAGGTTTTTTTATTTTTCGAATCCTACGACCTTCCTCCTCCTCCTCCCCCCCCCCGGAAAGCGAATGGATTGCCGAAAGCCGGTATTTATTATACTTTAGCTGTCTGACAGCGGTGAACACACCAAGCAAAGATGGGACAGCAAATCATACTCCTTTCTACCTTTGCCAGAGCAAGCACACACACACACACACACACACACACAGACACACCATTTGCACACAAGCACGCACACACATATACTACATTTGCTTAGGTCTCACACCCATGTCTTCCCCCCCCCCCCTCTTCCCCGTCCTCCGCTTCTTACGTAGGCCGAAGATCTGCATAATTACAGCACAGCATCAGTAAGCGTAATGCCAGCAAGCTTTCTTGATTGCCACCTCAAGAGGTTCTCTTGTGAGGTGGTCACTTGTTTTTTCAGGTGTCACTCTTGGTTCTGGGAGAGCCTTGGTAATTCCAAGACATATTTTGTTTTTCCCCCCCCCTCTTAGGCCCCTGTAACCTCGAGGTCAGACCTGCGTTGTGGTCGTGATAATGATTACCGATTGAGGTGGTTGGCCTGGGCCCGAATAATTTCTGGGCTTTGAAGGAAACAGAGAAGATGCCAGTGTTCAGATGCCAGGGCCGGCGGCTGTCCTCTTTCATAGATGCGTCACGGATTTTATAGCTTATCTCTCTCCTCTCACCCTCTCGATTTTCCGGAGACTCCGGAGCGAGGTACGGGACGGCACCCGTTACGATATTCGGCGTCGGACTCCGGACTAATTGTGGCGCTGCATGTCATCCTTTCTCAGTCTCCAACTGCTGGATGCCTTTTCGTTCCTCTATATTACAACTTCGGACTTTTCGAACAAGTCCCATCCAATCCTTCTTCTCCCCCTTCCACCGCTTCCCCTTCAGGAACGGCCCGGAGTCGGGCTATGATTACTTCCCCTTCCAGCTTCGCGTCACAAAGCATAATGCCATCTAGACAATAATACCTAAGCACCTAGAGGATCTTTTCTTATTCTTCTTCTACTGCTGCGGCCCTCATACCCGGGCATAGCGCTGAAAAGAATTGCGGCGTTGTCACTTGTCGCCATTCTGCCACGCCTACATTGATGTGCTGTACGCCTCTCCCCCCCTCAGAACACCGTCCGGGCGGCTCCCTTATCACACTCTCAAACGCACGCACGCACACAGACGCCACAAGATCCTGAATCCTACCGGTTCCACACCAGCTGAAGGCCCTTTACCCAGGGTAATACTACGTGGAAGGCTCCTCCGTCTTCGTGGCATTGCATTTACTTAGTTCCCTCCATTTTCTTTCTGTTCCAACGTGGTAGATTATTAGATGAGATGGGATGCGAAACGAAGTGAGACCTCATTCATAGACGACAACAAACTTTGGCGCTCCAGTCTCTCTCACTCTCACTCACTCACACATACACACACACACACACACACACGAGATGATGGCACAAGCAACCACAACCCGTAAGGACGCTGCCCTCGACACCCCCATGAGTGACCGTCCCGTCGTGGGCCAGGCACAGGTCTACAACAGCCCCATCACCACCACCACCCCAGACGACCTCACCGGCCTTGACGAGGTCAAGGATGGCGCCACCACTACCACCATCATCAACACGGAGAACCCCCCCTGCTCACCAACGACAGCCAAGCGCCTGGCCTGCGAGCGCTGTCACAACCAGAAGCTGCGCTGCGCCCGCCAGCACGACAGGCACAGCTGCGACAGGTGTCTAGCGGCCAATGCCACCTGCACAGAGAGGATTCCGCGGCGGCTGGGCCGCCCCCACTCCACGAGCGCTTCGGTCAGCAAGACGACGGCCAAGAAGCGCCGCCAGCGTCCTGTGCTGCACCAGGTTGCCACCCCGCCGCCCAGCGTAGGCCAGGCCACGCCTTCTGCGAAGGAAACCAGCAGCAGTAGGAAGTCCTTGAGTGGAGGGTCGACAACGGCAGCAGCTGATGCAGTGGTGCCTAACAACCATCATGAACTTGTCACCGACCTCAGCGCGGCGGTCATTCTCGAGCCCACACCGCCCTCGTCTCTCCCCGAAAGGCGGCAGAGCCCTTGGCCGCTGACTGGGCTGCTGTCGCCAAGTGACTGTCCTAGCCCGTTCGATTGGAGCGTCAGCGACGCCGAGAACGCGACGGGGGCCCAGCAGCAGCAGCTCGACGACAGCTGCCACGCCCTCTTCCCAGGTGCCCTGATCAACGGCATGGGGGGCGGGCTTCACTCGCTGATGCCGTCCTTTGAGACAGTATCTGATGCATTGCTGGTGAACCACAGCCACCAGCACCACCACCCCCACGCGGGTGGTGGCGAGCAGATGGAAATCGAGACCGCCTCCCCGACAACATCAATGGTCCAGGACCCCGTCGAGAAGCTGACCAGCCTCCACCTCGAGCTGTACCAGTGCCTCAACTCGTTCAGGACCATCGAGCACCATGGCCTCATCGCCAGGGGCGAGCCAGAGACTGACGGCCTCGCTGTGGCCGCCGCCCTGGACTGGGTGGAGCGCCTCTTCCAGGCGGCTGAGGAGTTTATCGAGATCCTGAAGCAGGGTTTCGTGGGCCAGGACGCGGCACTGCAGTACGCCTCGCCTGCATCGCCGCTCATGCTGGATGAGGAGGCCGAGATGATGCACCAGCCTTCGCCTCAGTCATCAACGTCGTCAGGTCTGGACAGCGCGACGGGCCTGATGGTCGTCAGCTGCTACGTCCGCCTCCTCCAGATCTTCGAAAGCTTCGCCTCGGTGCTGCCGGCCACACTGGATGCCTGCTGCGCGGCCAGCGCCAGCCTGCTCGGGGTGCGCATCGGGAGTTTTTGTCCTACGGTCGACAGAAGACTGAGCACCGTCTTCATCGTGCAGTACGTCTATCACCTCCTGGATGGCATCTGTGGTGCTGTTGAGGCGTCTGTCGGGGCGCAGGGTGTTCATGGACCTACGCTTGTGGATGCGAGGAATTCGGAGGCGAGGGTCAGGGAGCGCATATCCACCAGCCTGAATCTGCCGCGTTCATAGTTTGCATTATTGGTTAGAAGACGGAGGACAGAGAGTCAGTTTTAGAGGAGGACTGCAGAGCTATCTCTCATAGAAGCCGCGGGAGAGCTCCCTATTGAGGGGCTGCGGTATAGAAGGAAAGAAGGAAGGGGGGGAAGAAGCCCAGCCTAGCGCTAGGCTGACTGGAGCAAGTATCCAAGGAAGGCAGGACCATCGGGGAGGGAAGGGCTATCAAGTAGGGAAGGCAGGACAGGCGGCTTGCCAGGCACGCACGGCCCATTGAACCACTTGCCCTTGCTATTGCGAACAGGAAGGCGTCAATATTCAACATGACGTTGCTGGCGAGGCGGAATGGGAATCGAGTCCCTCTTTTTTTTTTTTTCTTCCGGGAGGGGAAAGGTTTTCTTTTTATGTTTGAGTCTAAAGTTGGAAAACCATAACTTGGTCCAACACTCATCTTTTCAACAATGATACCCCTTTTAGTTTGGTAGATGTTTAGAAACAAGACAAGAGGTTGAAAGGAGGGCGTCCCATTCTGTCTTGGTCTCCTTTTGTTCATCACTCTTTTGGCGTCGTGGGAGGAGTATCAGGATGCTCCTCTCCCGACAATAACTTCCTCTTAGCCCTCGACTGCAACAACAAGGCATCCGTCTCCCGGTCCAGAGACGGCCTCCGATACCCTCGCGGGTCCTTCATCCACTTCTCCAGCTCCTGCACAGCCCGTCTTGGCTCCGCACGAAAGTCCTTAAAGTACTGCTGGATCAGAGCCGGGCTGAACTTGGCGTCCTGGATCTTGTCGGAAAACTCCTTGGCCAGCGCGTAGATGTCCTCGTCCGTCCATTCCTCCATCTCCGGGTGCTTCAGCCTCGTCTCGCGGGACATGTGCTGGCCCCAGCGCGTGCCCGTATATGCGTTAGTGAACATGTCCTCGGCCTGCTTCTTGGTGGTCTTGGTGAAGGTGACGATGCGGTCGGCGCGGCCTGTACGAATGAGGGCCTCGTCTAGGTTCTCGATGTGGTTGGTTGTCATGATCAGGATGCGGCCTAAAGGAGTAGGAGAGTCAGGGTCCGAGAGAAAACGTCAGGCTTTTTTGCGGTGCTGTCATGAAGTGGTTCTGACTTGCCCTCTGAAGCTGCCACTCCATCTATCGCATTCAGCAGTCCGCTCAGCGTCACCATGTTCTCGTGCGTCTTGGATCGTGCGCCTTTCCTCCCACGGCCTCGCCCCGCCGCCTCCCGCGTGGTCTTGGCCTCCTCATCAGACGAGCTCAAGTCGTCTTCTTCCGTATCCACATCTTTGTCATCAGCATCCTTTTTGTCCTTGGGGAGATTCCTCGCCAGTGGCTGTGTGGCATCGACGTCCTCCAGCAAGACGATACAGTGGCGAGGCAGGCTGCAGAAAAGCGACTCAATGTCGCTGTCGTTGAGACCTGGTGACGAGAGGTTGATCATGTACACGGGCAGACCAAAGTGGCTAGCCAGGGCGAAGGCCAGGGAAGACTTGCCCGTGCCGGGTGGGCCGCTGAAGAGGTAGCCGAGACGGAGAGGGAGGCCTTTCTCCCGGTACCATAAGACACCCGAGCGGGTGAGGAAGTTCCTGATGTCAGCGATGATCACATCCTTTTGTTGCTCGCCGAGGACGACCGTGCTCAGGGGACGACGTAGTCTCGATTTGCTCCGGCCCCAGTAGGATTTCTGGTTGAGCTGGTGCCAAGGGGACATAGGACTGTAGATCATAGTCTTGTCACAGTTCTGCGCGGCGTCGTCTTTCAAGATCTTCACGAGCAGCTCCTTCAATGGCTCTTTGGTTTTTCGGTTAGCGAGGAATAAAGATATAATATTATATATCGTAGTTCTTTTTTTTTTTTTTTTTTTTTTTTTTAATTCCTTAAAATAAAAAGTATGAGGGGGGGGGGGTTTCGCACCACAGCGTTAAAATCAAGTTTAATTGGCGGTGCTTTGCCTCACCTTTTAGCAGTAAAAGTACAG